>JAJIZL010031942.1:0-22964 GCA_023969395.1 Amblyomma maculatum
TTTATAAGCTGTATATTTTTAATAGCAAATTGTTGCTTAGTGCTGTCTAAAAACATGGGAAGTATTCAGAAATATGAGCAGTTTTCCTTCACTCCATGTCTAAAGGAATCTCCTTTTACCACCTTTGCACTGCACTATGATACCAAGGATTTTTGTCATTCTGTTTATTGGTGGCTTCTCAAGGGAAAATTTAAAGATGTATAGCACAGTATATTACATTACAAATAGAGTTTTCTTTCACTGCATTAACCCCCGACGGTGAGCAATGGTTGATGGTACAAAAGGGCACATTCAGGAACATGCAGAATTGTAAAGTACTAATTTATTTATTTGCTACTGTGCAATACAGCTAAAGTACCTTTAATTAGCAGGCTTGCACTCTATTTATGCTTTCAGACAACTGTGTTCTCCTGCTGCGAGAAATCTGCTTCATCAAAAAACAGCTTGCAACAGTGATCAAGATTCTTTCGAAAAAAGGAAATTCCGAAGACATTACCGAGGAATGTGTGTCGCTGCCATTGAGAAGTGACGAAGACCTCAATGAGGTAGAAAGGAAGCTACAAGAAAGCAAACAGTTCTGTGCACAAATGGTAAGGTTACTTGAAAGTTCGTAAATTATATTCTTATCTTTGCACAATTAAGCAAATATGAGCAATCTGCTGAACCATACTTTACAATTATAGCCGAGCCTGGTTGTGTATTTTGGTTGTGGCACTGACATAGCCAGAGTTTTAGCGTGTAAATAACTTATGTTCAGTTTAATATCCAGGACAGTGCTTACATTGGGCTGATGCCACTTCAAAAAAAGAAATTTGTAGTCATGAAGATAAAACTATCATTTTGTAACTTTATTTTGCAATATGCACTCGTTGCAGCTCATGCAGCACCGGTCGAATTTTTTTCCCAGCTTTGTGCTAGAATTATGTAAGAAACTTGAATCACCTGACATAATCATGTATGCAGACGACACTAATGTATTCTTTACAGCCCGTTCCTCTACTGCTCTAGAAGATATCGTCAATTCTTACTTTGAAAATCTGTATATCTGGCTACAGGCTAATAAACTTGCCTAAATCTTTCTAAAACAAATTATATTATATTCCGACGAATGAATACTGTCGATCATTATCTCTTAAATGTAAGGTATGAACAAACACAACTTAAACAAGTCAATAACCATAAACTCCTTTGTGCTTGGTTTAATGAAAATCTTTCATGGAACACTCGTGTTTCCAAACTGGTTGATGACATCAGCAAAGTAGCCGGTTGCCTGTACAAGATGGCTAGTTCAGTACCGGTTTGTGTTCAATATACCATGCGTTGCTTTATTCGCGGCTCACATATTGCATCCTCATTTGGGGTATGACAACCCACAGAAATCTTGAGAAATTAATGGTCGTTCAAAAGAGGGTTCTAAAAGCGATCGAAGGGTATTATGGTAGACCACAACATTTGTCTACTGCACCGTTATTCCTCAAGCATGATATGCTAAAAGCCAATCAGATTTATTATTTCCACTTGTTACGACACATCCATCGGTACAGGCTACATGCATCAATACCAGATCGTAGCCCAGCGAGATACGAACTTCGAACCCACAAGAAACTTACCTCTAAAATTGTAAGAAACTACGGCAAACAAACACTAACCTACCAAGTTCCCACTGTTCTTAACAGGCCCAATCTTAATGTTGACTTCACCATTAGCAGCATCACATTCAAACGTGACATTAAAGCATACCTAATTGCAAACAATATTGAACTTTCTCCAATCACATTTCAAGATTTCTGTATGTTGATCTTAACACTTTGGTTAAATTTTCTTATTTGGGGCAAATGAATCAATCGCCTATGTTAGCAGCTTATGACTGGATGGCCAATTATGATTCTATTGTATATCTCTGTAACGTGGTTTATTTTGTTTTTGTTGTGTACTTTTTTTGCTGCTGTGGTTTTGCGTATGTAACAGTCTTTTTGTGGCATATGCATTTATTATTTGTGTTAAGTTGTATATGCCTAGATTGATAATGTATTATTTCACTGGTCTGTCAAACTTTGCTTGGGTGTCGAGGCCTCGTCAGGTTTTTCCACCTTTTGCCTCGGCTGCCTCTTTCTGTACAAACAAAACAAAGAAAAAAATACACCTGGTTTCATTGAAGTATGAAACTTGTAGACATGTTGCGCACTATCTTGCTTTATTTTAAGTGCTAAAAAGCAGCTCTGTTGCTAGGCAAGTATCACAGTTTGTTTGAAAATTTTACTACAGGCTCGACAGCTGGCTGCCATTGGGGGGAGCACACCCCAATCTGCGACCGCCCGCATCCTGGAAAAAATGGTGCACGATTCTCTTGGCCAAAAATTCAGCCTTTATGGCAAAAAGGGTAAGCGTCCCTTCGTCGACCTGCAGATCTTTGGTGTGTTGCAAAGTGAGTTTCAATTCTTTGTAAGAGTGAATTAGAATCACAGTTAGTTGACAGAAATATCACAGACGTGAGATGTAAGGACTTAAATGGCTAATAACAGCTGTTAGCAGTGAATATAATCATGCATAGTGAAAGTCACAATTTTGCTCAATCACCAAAGATGACGGAACACAAAGTTATAGTTTCCAATTGTAAAGATTGAACAAATTTGTTATTTTGCACTTGCACTATAGGTATACATTGTTTCTCTGCCAAGCACATGAAATGCTGTCACATGATCAGGCACCTCAGCAGGAAATGGCTGAAAACATGTTTTAACAGAATCAGGCTCTAATCATTTTGTGTCGGTTTTCATGTCTTTATTGCAATTAACAGAGGCTGTCCGACTGATAAATGGGCTCTCGGGTGCGACCTTGGAGCAAATTCAGCAGGCTACAAAAGGCTGGTTAAAAAACTGTCCAGCACGGATGCAGAACGCCACTAAAAGGTACATACACAAGTAGAAGGCAATGTTTTCTTTTGTTATTTCTAATCTTTTACCGTTATGCTACACAAGGGAAACCATAATTTAAAAAAAAAATAGAAAATAGAAAGCCACTTGGTGTAATTACTGCCTGCCTTCTGTGATACGAATATGCGTGTGTGTGTGTGTGTGCGTGTGTGTGTGTGTGTCTAGTGCATAGGGAGGAAAACCTGTGGTTGCTTAGAGTAACAAATTGGATTCAAAGGGAAGGAAACCTAGCAGGGAGCGCCAGAAAGTTCGGTGGACAGATAAGGTTAAGTTCGCAGGGGTCAAGTGGGTGCAGCTAGCACTGGACCAGGTTAATTGGAGGATTATGGGAGAGGCCTTCACCCTGCAGTAGATATAGCCTGGCTGGCTATGATATATGTTGGATATTTCATGTAACTTGAATCAAGGGTTTAAACAAAGTGAACTTTCCAGCTTACTGAGACCAACAACACATTCTTTGTCATCATGTATAGTGCTCCAGAGTATCTTTATATTCCACTCAATTAGCTAATTAACTAAGAATAAATATGCAAAATCTTTATTATTCACTTTAGTGTACAGTGCGCTTCATTAAGTTGTAGACGGGGTTAAATCACAAACTACCAAGTTTTTCTATTAACCTATATTCATCGGAATCATTTTTTCCAGCATTTAAAAAAAAACCTATGAAATGCGGAAAAATGCCATGTGTCTGCAATCTTGCACTGTCGTATTGCACTGCCAAACGTGTTTTGAAATAACAAAGTATGCATGCTCACAATCTCGAAATGAGCAGCTGATGAATACCCCCTATCGGCATAGTCTCAAAACTGCATCAGCACATTCTTCCGGAGAACAGAAAGCACGAGCTGCGATAAGCGACAGGCAGGCCACCCGCAGCAATCTGGAACGGAGATTTTATCAAGCTAGTACACTGATGAAACAAAAAAGGAAGAAGCGCTCAAGTCGCCTAATGCAAGGTAGCAAGCCTCATTTCTTTGTGTCATAGTGGAGACCGTAAAATGAGCGACGGCCACATACTTGGGCACGGTTACTGCATACATTTGTTCGTCCAAACGTTGTTGAGAGCACTGTAATGTTATATCACGCAGGCACAATCACATGGTATTTTTTTATATATTGCGGGATATATTATCAAATGCAGGAAAAAATGGCCACGTCACGGTACATTTGTAGAAAAAAAAAGTTTGTTTCCGAACCCGCTCCAGAAATAGATGAAACTCACTTGACCCCATAGTGAATAATGAATATTTTATAAAATTTATCCTATCTAGTTAACTAATTGAGCACAAGGTAAAATTACTCTGAATGCTACATGACGGAAAATGATATGCCGTTTGTTTAATCAAGGTTTGATGCACATTATTTTCTTTGAATCAAGTTATGTGAAACACCCGGTATCAATAATGTGAATGAGGGGACTTGTGATGACATACACACAAGTAGTGCGTTGTTTCCTTTTGCAGGAGATAAGTAGATAATTTAAAACGGGCAAGTAGTTCTCAAACATTTCAGTATTTTGCTGAGACTCGGCAGTGATATACTTAGCTAGAGAGCGAACAGTCCAACTTCCGAGTAGAAAAGCAAAATAAGTAAATCTTAAGCGACTTGCCTTTTTTACCTAGCTACTGATTGTAGCATTTTAGCTTTACTCCTATTTCAGTTTAAAATATAAATGCATGCTTCAACCTGGTGATTTAATCCTTGACATTGTCCTTCCTCCCAGAAAGCTTGTGCATATCTGTGTTCGCTGAGGGCTTGTGTATCTAATAGGTATTAGAAAATGCCTTTCCAATTACATTTTTATGGCTTCTGGGCACTGTAAAAAATTTTCGACTGATTGCAAATATGAGTTCTTTTTTTTTTTCAGAATTGAGAAAACTTCTGTACAGGGAGAGGAAAGGCCACAAGAGCGCCCGTGAATTTTCACCTTTCTATGTTCGTTTCTGTTGCCGGGCTCGGATAAGTACCCTCGGACAGCCAGTTTCTAGTCATTGAATTGTTTCAAGTTCCTTGCATTCTTAGTTTTGTGTATCCTCTGAGTTGTGTTCAGTATGTTTTTTTTTTTGTGTGTGTGTTCTGAGCTTGTATGTGCTCAGGATACTCCCTTTTTTTTATTGTGTATTTCAATTTTCTGCATTGTTTTATCTATGTGCTATATATTTTGATTCACAGATGGATGATTTGTTTTATTTTGCACAAAGATTATGCACATAATTGATTTTTTTCTATGTGCTATATATTGCTATTCATAGAACTTATTTTTTTACTTTGCACGAATGTTGTGCAGATATTTATCTATGCTTTATTTATTATGTGATCTGTTCTGTATCTATCTGGGACATTATAGTAATCAGATTGGATACTTCGTGTAATTTTGCACGAGCATTGTGCAAATTATTTATTTTTATCTGTGCTGTAGTATCATATTTACATATAGATTTTTGTTATTTTGCACGAACGTTGTGCAGATATTTATTCATTCTGTGCATTACTTCTTACGTGTTCCGTTCTTTTGTCTGTCTGGGATATTATTGTAATCAAAGTTGGAGCCTTTGCTTTATTCTGCACGACCATTGTGCAATTTTTTTTTTTGCATCTCTAATTCACCTGGTGTTTTATCCCTGTGCATACCCATGTTCATTTATTCATAATCATTTTGTGTTCCTTATCTAAGCATATAGTTTATTTTTCATCGTTGTTTTTATCTTGGGTAGAACAGCATTATTTATTTTCCACTGTTGGTGGTTGCTGGTTTTTCTATCCTTTATTTTCATTGCATTTCTGCAATTTTTAGTCATAAGTAAGACATTGTAACTTTGGAGTTTATATTTTTGAGAAAATTAAATATACATTGTTTTTGCATTTTGTTTAGCATCATGTGTAGTTGGCGAATCGATAATTGGCTGTTCACTGTGCAGTGTGGCATACTTTGATACAGTCTGCATCAGCTAAACGTTTTGATCCCTGCAAGATTTAATGGCCGACAGTAGTGCATCATTACCATTTATTTCTAGTAATATTGTTTTCTTGAGTACAGCAGGCGTTTTCGTGTTTCATGCTTCGTATAATTTTAAACTTGGGCCGAACTGCATTATTCTTTCGTAATTTGCATACGATTGCTGGAGGCTTTCTTTGCTTTTAATATATTTTGCATTTTAAGTCATGCAAACCAAGCATTTCAACTTAGCGGAGTATACTGTTGAGAAACAAATGCTCTGTACTTTAGACTTCTGGTTTCCTAGCATTATGTGTAGTTACTGCCGAGCCACCCAACAATAGCCATTCACTATGCAAGGTTGCATATTTTGAAATAAAAAAAAAAACAAAGTGCTCACCCACTGGGTGGCAGATCCAATGCCTCTGAGAATAATTACGCAGCACTCTTTATAATTTGCATTTACCGTATTTACTCGCGTGTAACCCGCAAAAATCTGCTAACTTTCCAGGGAGGGGGGTGGGGGCTCATGCCAATGCGCGGCTCCCTGTGTAGTCCGCCATTCCCATCAATGCTTGTCAAGCTGATAGGGAGCCAACAAAAGGCATAGCCAAATCCACATCCATAGCATAGTCTGTTTATTCTCCATGCCATTACTCATGCTTTGTTCAGCCAGTAGTTGTTGCGCCTGCTAGGTGCTGTTTGAACACCCACCTACCTCATGATGCCTGGCTACCTGGCGGCAGGACGTCCTTGCTACATGCCACTCGACGTATGACTGAACAAGCCATTCAAGGCACACATGAAACGGCTATGTATGCCCAGTGGATGGCCGACGGTCTTTACTTCCTTACATTGACAGGACGCATGCGCAGGCCCAATACTCCACTGCTCTGCCAGTGGATCATGGATGCGTTGAAAGTGATAGCGGCCAAATTGGTGCATAAGAGCTTCAAAAAAATGTGCCATCAGCAACAGCTTGAATGGTTCAGAGGATGACTGTCTTTCAGACTGGCGAAGTTTCAGATGGTAGCAATGAGTGCGGCGACGATTGAGAATCTGAAGAGCAGTGAGGGTGTGGCGGCCGTTTGAATAAATGTTATGAAAGTGAAATAATCACAGAATGTGCAGTTAAATCTTTCTAGTATTTTTTTTTCATCTAGATGTGTTGGTTAAACGTAACAATTTTTTTTTTTCAGAGTTTGAAGTTAGGGGTGCGGGTTATATGCAGGAGTCGGTTATACGCGTGTAAATGCAGTACTTCTAGTGTTGTTTTCTTGGGTTAGGCGTGTTTTCTACATTTCCATTCTTAGTACAATTAAGCATGGTTAGAACTGCTTTATATTGTCTTTTTTGTACTGCTGCTTGTGGCTTTCTTTGCTTACAATAAAATTTAGAAATTTGCAGTTCATTACCAAGGGTGTTAACTTTGCAGTGTGTAGATTGTTAAATTTGTTCTGTGGTTTATGTATTTGGGTGCCTAATATTGTGTGTAGTTTTTGACAAAAATATTCAAAGAGCACCTAGCTGTACATCGTGCAGTGTGACATTCATTGTAATAAAAACCCATACAATTCTGATCGACATGCTGGTGGCTCCAATGCCTGTGAGAATTAACGATCAACAATGTTACATCAGTAACACAAGCCACTAAAGCATACAACATGGCCACAGAACTCAAACTTATTGTATCAGCTTAAACATGCGAGAGTTGCAACTAATTTTAGGAACATCTGATAGGATCGTTTATATTTTGTCTGATAATGGTGTTAAAAAACGCTACACATACACAAGGTTTCCAGAAAATTTTGCTGAAAATAGGGAATAAATTCGAACACCTTCCAAGCTCATTTTAGGCGTATAGAATGTCTAGACATTTCTACGATATGTCTTGCAAGACATCTTGTAGCTTTAAAAAGTAGGTGCATTATCAGAGCTAGAAGACTGCTACGAGATGTACCAAAATATACAATCATCCTGCATGCATTACCGAAATGTTTCATAAACATCTAGTAACTATCTTAGGAGCTACTTCAGACATCCATAAGACAACTTGTTTTTCTTCGGCAAGATGGCTCACAGCCATCTGGTAGACTGTCTTATGCTTAGTGAAAATGCCTTTAACAATGTGCAATATTTATCTTTTAGACTTCTACAAGATGTCTTGCAAGACGTCTTGTCGATTAAAAAAGTGGGTGCATTAGCTGAGCTACAAGATAACTACAAGACGCATCAAGATATCTGGAAATATCTTGTCAAGACATCTTTTATACACTTATTAGCTATCTAATAGGTCAGCTGAGATGCCTCTTAGACGTCTTGCTTGTCTTGGCAAGACGGCGCATAGCTGTCTATTAGATGGGCTTGTGTTCACTGGGTATGTTGAACAGAAGTGGTGATAGTACCGCTCCCTGAGGGGTTCCCCGTGTTCCCATGACGTAAGGGCCAAACTCCTCGTCCTCAATCTGAAGAAAGGCCTGGTGTTTAGAGAGGAAATATCTTACATACGCGTAGGCCCTAGCTCCGCAATTGGTTGAGCCAGGATGCTACGCTGTTTAACCCTGTCAAAAGCCCCCTTCAGATCAAGGGCGAGGATGGCTTTGTCATTACATTGCATAGCTGTGGGTTGTATTACGTCTCTGTGTAGCTGGAGGAGGATGTCCTGCGCAGACATATGCGGGCGAAACCCGAACATGGTTGCTGCAAAGATCTCGTGCTAGTGTCTCCATAAGTTTGCCCACACGCGAGGTCAGTGATATAGGCCTTGGGTTGTCCGTATTCACGGCCTTACCTGCTTTGGGGATGAACGTCACAAGTGACGTTTTCCATTCGGGAGGGAGTGGACGCCCTTCCCAGATTTGGTTCATGTATTCTAACAAATGGAGTAATGCTGAGTCCGGGAGGTTCGCTAACATGTTCACTGTTATGCGATCCCGTCCCGGAGACGCACCTCGGCGCATTTTAGCTAAGGCCGCCTTAAGGGAGAATCCAGTGTTTGATTAGGCTTGCCAGAGTACGTGTACTCGGGCCCAGTCGGGTCCTCCGTACGACAGAGATATCTGTCGCACAGTGTGTCCGCAAGCTGCGCTGTCGTACCTTGGTACCCGTGCAGAGCCCACCGAAGCTGCTTTTGCGTCTCCCCTCTCGTTTGAAAGGGGTCGATGAGATTGCGAAGGAGACGCCATGTCCCCTTCGAGCTCATCTGATTAGCTGCAACGTCGCAGCGTGCTATCCAATTTGAATCTGCGAGCTGGGCAGCATACGACGCAGCCTGCTCTGTGAGTTGAGCTATGCGGGAGCGTGGATTGCGATTAGTCTTCTGCTTTTTCCACTGTTTAGTTAAGCTCCGGCGTACCTCCCACAAGTGCTGGAGGTGTGTGTCCACTGCGGGGATCTCTTCGGTAGTTTGTAGTGTAGTGACGTGTTGTTTCCGAATGTCGTCTATGTGTTTAGCCCACTCCGCGTAGCCGCCGGGAAAGAGTACCGGAGGGATTGTTTGCTTTCGAAATTTGTGCCAATTGGTCAGCTTGGCTTGACCCCGTTTTTTGCGCGCTGCCTTTGCTAGGAGTGTAACACGGAGAAGGCAATGATCGCTGCCTAGAGAATCGCCCAAGTTCTCCCATGCAGCATCTCTAGTATTTTTAACAAGAGAGAGGTCAGGACACGTGTCACGGGTTACCGAGTTCCCCACTCGGGTGGGTTACGCCGGGTCCGTGAGCAACGTGAGGCGAAGAGTGGAGTTGAGCTCCGCCAGCTTACGTCCTCTGGCTTTTTCGAAGTGATAGCCCCAGTGAAGGCTTGGAGCATTGAAGTCTCCAACGATCACTAGGGGTTCTTTGTAAGCTTGATCGCGCGAACGAAAATTTCACTGAAAGTTACGCGCGGCTTACGCGGGGGGCAGTATATATTGAGGATATGTATTGACGGGTCATGGCGTCAGAGGCAGCACCCGGACCATTGTGTATTCATGCTCGGTGCTCAAGTCTAAGTCGACCTGAACTGCGGTATAAGCATTGTTCACGAGGATGCACGTCGACCGGCCCCCCTGGAAAGTGCTGTAGCCTGACAATTTAGCGTCCATGCCGGGCTCCGGCAGGGCAACGAATGCTGGCATGTCACCCAGGGACTGCAAGTAGAGCTAGAGGTGTGACCGCTTTTTCCATGCCCTGAAGCTCGTATAGTTCCATTGGATGCTCTCCAATTTTTCAAAATTTTTTGCTGTCCTGTTCGGTCGGCTAGCCATGTTGTTGTGTTTATTTTAAGAGACAGGGGCCTGGCTCAGGCCGGTAGGCGGCGCAGCCCCAGTCGGGGACTGCACCGACCCACAGGGAGCCGGTCCTGAACAGTTTTCCTCCGCTGACTGACGGGAGGCTATCTTGCGCTTGAGGAGCGGGGAGTCAGCGACCGGCGATCCCCCTAGCTTGCGCACAGATAGTACATTTTGTTCGGCGCTGAGTTTTCTTTTGATAGTTTCGTTTGTTTCGTCTTGGGAGACGTTCATGACGCCCTGACAGAACTCACCGGGGTGTCCCCGGAATGGTAGCTGACGTCCCCCGACCAGCAGCATATCTCTGAGTAGTTTCTCCACTGCGTCTACTGATTTCAATGCACAGACCAACACGTTTTGTTCCCAGACGGGCCACACCGCAAGTCCCGCATTTGCATCATCCCCGAGGATGCTCTTTAGTGCAGCGCCGGCCTGTTCAGGGCGGAAAGTTGCATTGAGGTCGAGAGTCTCTCGTAGTTTTAGCACGACAATCGTGTCGTCCTTTTCGATGCGTGGGGTGTTCTGCGGCCGCCACAGGAGTTGCTTGGCGCGCTTCGAGGTTGTGTGCAGTGCATTCGCGCCCTGCGCATGCTCGGAATGAGCCGCCGCCTGTTGCTCGGCCGCACCAATACCGGCATTCCTCGTTGTCGCCGCCGTGTTCTTCCGTCCGTGCCAGACGCGGACCATATCTTGAAGGTATTCTTCCTCAGTAGGTGGAGGTGCCTCGGTTTGAGCCATATCCTCGGTTTGGACCGTATTCATGTTTACGATCCGTAGAGTCTCCGGTCACTTGATTTGGAGCAGCCATGGCCGAGGGTTCCTCGACCGGGGCCGACACCGGCCTCGTCTCTATTAGACTTAGCACCGCGGTGGCTAGGCGAAGGCTTCAAAACTGGTGGGGCTCCCCTGCAGACGCGTGGCGTCTCGGGAGGCCCGTTTAGGGGGCGGCGCGGTTGATGGGAAACAGTGATGCCTTGGAACGGTCGTGGAGCACGTCCGATCCGTGCGCCGGCTGAGAGGAGACCACCTGCTGTCCGGTACCCCGGGTGTCGTAGCTACCGACGTCCTGCAAAACTTTACGTTGTTTCAGCTGATGTGTTATCTGTATGTTTGAATGGGTGTATGAAAAGAAATCTTGCAAGTTCTGGCGACCCTTTCCTTTATTCATGACAGAGTTAATTATATATGTTCCTATAGATTTATTCACTTCGAGAGAGACGCACTGGAAAGCGCATGAATGGCACAACTGGTTATTTTACTGCTTACCCTGCTGTTACCATATTCTTCCTCCAAGATACCTTCGGCACTCCTGGCTGAAGCAGTTTTCACCTTGCTCCTGGAAGAGCTCTCGGTTCATCAAATTGATCATACAGGTATGAGCACTTTGGCTGCATTTACCCAAAGTTACTAAAATAGTGAGTGGTGATGTGTGTGCCACACTAACATATATGCGCTATACTGCATAATCCCCACCGTGGTGGATTATCGGCTAGAGTGCTCAACTGCTACACCTAAGAATGTGGAAATTTATCCTGGCTGCAAACTCTGCTCTTCAGTAGAGCCAAAAAGCAAGGCACATGTTTGCTGTCAGATGTCAGTTAACATTACTGTTTAAACCTTTGGCAGCTAAAAAAGGGCTAGCATAGCATCTAACTACGCTCCTGCACATTGTTCCAACAACAGGCACTCTATCTCCGGAACCATAAAGATCAGTGCAGGATCCCAGACGGTGCAAATATCAACAAATGCTTGGTTGAATTAATAGCAGACCAAAGTGGTGGATTATGTAACTGTTTATTAGGGGTGAAGTGAAAGCAATAAGCGAATATGTGGGTATGCTTACATGTGATCTACATGACATTATACAATGTATCTGACCTAAAAGCAAAACTCATGCATGCTAACAACTAGGTTTACACTGCATACTGCTGGTATATCAGTTATATAACTGTAGTCATCTTAAGTGCATTGGTGAATGTACAATTACACTGATGTTTATAGGCAATTTTTTGTTTAGAACACCTTCTTAGAAGCTTCGTCTCACAAGCGCCTAGCCTTTATGGACAACGATGCATGACACTCAATGTCCATCAGCTTCTGCACCTATCACAAGCTGTTCCAAACTTTCGACCTCTTTGGGCACATTCAGCTTTTACATTTGAGTGGGAAATGGGAATGCATTTGTGAAATTGGAGAATGCAGCTAAAGGTGTGCCCGAGCAAATTGTTGAGAGTAGTGATGTTGCAGGAGCTACATATTCTGATATCACTACTGCCATTGCCTGCTAATGTGCTATCTTTGTGCATGACATTTATGACCACCCAAAAACAAAGCATGCCAGATGTATCGGAACTGGATTGACGTTTGGTCCGCCAAAAGCTGCACCTTCCCTCTCTAATCGAGAAGCTGCATGCTTGGTTATACTTTGGTCATGTATTATCTTTGCAAGAGCACTTCCGGTCTTCTTATGTTGGAACAATATTCCATAGCGAAAAGTACCGCACAAGTAAAAAAAAAGTAGTGTGTTTCTGTGCAAGGCAGGTGACTTGTATGTTAAGAGAATAGAGTTTTAGCTTACCGTGTTCCGCTACCATGAGCCGCCACCGCGCGTTCCACTGCGCATGCCCAGATCCCTTGACACCGATACTGGCTCCACATACTGAATGTCGGCACATAGACCTGTCGCGTCGGGACCAATCAGCTTGTTTGCCCCACCCACGCACGGTAGCGGATCACGGTAAGCTAAATCTCGCTAATGTCGGATGCAACGAGTGCTTCCGTTCCAAATGGTCAAACTATTATTCTCTATGCAAAGATAATTGCTAATGGTAGTACTGAGGGGCTTTTTTTCATTGGTGTATTATTTGGTACCTATGAAAATCACTGATATAGCAAAGCCATGTGTTTAATCAGATTCAGTGGCAGTGAAAACTACATCTGCTCAATTCCCAACTTAGTCGAGCGAGACTAGATTAGTTCCCCAAATCGCATGGCTCTTTCTGTTGATATACTTCTATCATTTCTAAATGGGCTGTTCTCATTTAGATTTTCAGCTTCATTAGCTTCCTAAGCACAGAATCAAATGGAACAATAAGATTCGAAAATGGGCTCATGTAGAGTGCTGTGCAGGACAAGGATAATTTGAGATCTCTAGAATGAGGTCTTGTCCTGAAGTGTTTGTAATTTGCCCAGTGGTGATGGCTAGCATGAGAGGTATTAAACTTAATAGTTTGAGCGTTTGAGCAGCAGCAGCAGCTGCTATATGTTTCAACTGAGTTCAAAAAGGTGGAGCTTGATAGCACATCTTTGGCGGAGCAGGCTCATTTCAAGGCGAATTAAATATTTCTACTCTACGCACAATATCAGGTACTATGTAGGTAGTATGTGTGCATCATAGCCATAAATCACAACATTAAGGAGAATTAAATGGACCAGCTGAAGAGACGAAAGGTTTTGATTATGTAAAAAACTGATTTAGAGACTGTTGCACTACTTTAAAGGAACATCATACAGTAGTGGACATGGCCCAGCTGTTCTTTAAAGAGGAGAAGCAAGTGATGGGAGGTGAGGTGATTCTTAGTTTTAATTTAGTTTTTAGAAACAGTGCTATAGTGAGAACATTCAGGCAAGTGAATATACAACTAAAAGAATGTCATACAACTTTATTGGTAATAAAGTCAATTCATCGTGAGTTTAAGTACTTTCTTGTTGCAACGTGTCACCTCTTGCTGGAAACTAGTGACTTCCATTCAGCAAGCTCTCTGGCAATGTGCCAGTTAGAAATCATGGGGATTTCCTTCTGTACAGATCCAAGTGCTGAACATCCTGTACATAGTTCTTGTAAATCCCTGGGAGGCAGAACACAAAATATGTCATGTTGCGGAGCTTTGATGGCCTTCCTGGTACTTTTCTATTTTGGTAATTCTCATTTTGTACAAAGAAATTGTAAGGTAGTCAATAGTGCATGTTAGCGCGGGTTTTCTTTTTTGTGTGTATTTCCTGCCGTTTCGAGGAGCCGGCCCGCAAGGCGCGCGGGCGGAGCGGCGAAAGAGAAAACGGACGTTCTCCCGTACGCTCGCTTAGGACGACGGACTGTCCTAAGCCGGAAAGCCCGTTATACCTAGTGGCACGGGAAGAGGCATATTATTGTATGTTTTTTTTTTGGTAGCCTCACCATAATATATGTCCTAAGCGGCGGCCGCCATGGACGGACGCACGCTTCCGAGCTCCGCCAGCTAAGCCCTCCAAGTGAGTCTTGGTCGTACGGCCACACATTTTTTCCTCTATTTTTGCCAATTTTTGTCGTAGTTCTCTGAAATTTGCATCATTCTGTAGATATTAACGTTCCGGAAAACCCCATATAGTTTTTTTTAATCCTATCGTTAAATATTATTTTCAGCTTAAGAACCGAAATAATCACCAAAGTTTCTTTAAAATATTCCAACGTTTTTAACCCGCCACTCCGTACAGTTAACACCCACGACTTAAACGAACACAACGACATAAGCGCTAGGGTCCCCCCTCCAACTCTTCCGCAAGCCCAATGCTGACAAACAATCGCAACACCCTTAATTACGCCATTAACCGGAAAACTCAATAACGAAAACAAATTCAAATAACTACCTTTCTATTGGCACCACCCGTTAATTGACACAACCAATAGATCCCCTCCTCATTCTTTCAAACGACACCCCCATCAACCTTTTCACCTAAATAATTAACATATTAACGGAAAACCTTAAATTCCTTTGTCTTTTTCCCCCACGTGCTTACCTAACTTTTAAACTAATAATTATGCAGTATCCATAACCACATATCTTTAAAGTACAACTGTTTCTCAACAAAACAACACTAAACTCACACAAATCCCCCCACACAATCCAATTATACACTATTTTTTCCCACATTTTCAAATTCGGACAGCCCCACGTGTGTACCTATCTTTCAAATCAACAATTACACAACATTCTTAACCTGATATACTTAAAGTACACTCCTTGCCGAACAAAATAACACTAAATTCCAACAAATCCCCCTACGCAACCCAGAACTGCACTATTTTAACCTAAATTTTCAATTTCGGACTTAGCCCCAAAACATCTTCAAGCCTCCTCTCCCACGAGGTTATTAAAATCATCCAACTCTCCTAAACCATAAGAATTGGCCTGTGGAGCCTAAACAACACCCAGAAAGAACACATTCCGTTCACTTAAACGTTATTTCCAACATTTTACCCAAAAACTTCAATTTGGACTTAGTCATTTTCAACACTCCGGGATCTCCTGAACTCCATGAACATCTAACTTCTTCACACTTGAGCTTTTTGGTCACACCTCTACCCTCTCACACCTTTTACTTCTAATTATTCACACCAACTCATTATACAAATTATCACCTAATTAGCTATCATTAATTTTTTCCATACAGCTCAACTTACTCTCCTAATTCAATTTGTTACCACTTATAGTCCAGCCTTTACATCACCGCTCTATTACTCTTTGAGTAACTTCCATTTTTTGTCTGTGTTTTGTGTTTTTTTCTCGCTGTGTTTCCTTTTTTCCCCTTTTTGAGTTTGTCATCCCAATTAGTATTTTGTGTTTTGTTTTGTTGTCATTGTGGGTTTTTTTTTACTTTTTTTTTAATTCTCGTCTCGTTCCCCGACCCTGACATTCACTGGTAAAGTCCACCGCTAATAATGCCTCCACCACCGAAACTGACCCCAAATTACACTGTATTAAGCAAGAGAGGGGAGAAGACTAAGAGGCCCCAAATGGACACACCAGAGGGAAAAAAGGTGGAGGACAAGACACGAAAGTTCCCACGACTTCAGGACACTCAGGCATAGGCTTCTCAGTCATCCTCATCACACAACGAACAAAGGAAGCCACCCAAGCCACCACACCCAGCAGTAGAAACACATCAAAGCTCTGACAAATCTGATGAGGAACTGACCAGAACAACATGACCAGACGGAGAGAATGGCCTCCCCAACCACACATGAGGAGATCACGAACTTCCTCATCGATAAGGACACTGAAGTCAGCAAGGCACTGGCCTCGAGCAGAGCCTACGGTCTAGATAGAAGCATTCTTCCAAGCTTTTGCTGGCCTTCAACAACATTAAGGTAGCACTGGTCACAGCTTCTCTGAGGAATGCAGAACTCGCCGGGGAGCTAAAGGCCCACATAGAACAAAAAACAGCTGCCACACCCCCCAGAACAGTGAGAGAACCTCGAACAAACAGGAAGGGCCTTCTCCTACCCCCAGACAAACTCTAATCATCAAATCTAAGACCCACTCTGGAACCAACGCAAACGCGATCGCCACATCTTTACAAAATACCTTCAAGCCGGCAGAGTTTGGACTCAGTGAGGTGGAGATGAAGATTGCAGCAGACAAGGTGGTGGTTCAGTCTACCAGTCCACAGGGTCCAGCCAAGCTCCAGAGGGCAATAGATGAAAGCCCAAGATCACACGAACTAACCACCCTCACTCCAACTCCCAAGAAGCCCATGTTCAAAGCAGTGGGCTTATGAAATTAAATGTTAATAAAACGTTTCATGTCTCTTTACACCGTCGGCCTAACTACTTACCTTCTACCTATCATCTTTACGATTTTCCTATAAATCAAACTGACACTATCAAATATCTAGGTATTCATATCTCCAGTGACCTATCCTGGTCCAGTCATATTTCTCATATAACCAACTCCGCTTGTCGCGTTCTTGGCTACTTACGCCGAAACATTTCATTACCTCCCCCTTCTGTCAAGCTTGTCAGACCCAAACTTGAGTACGCTCAAGCTATATTTGATCCTCACCAAACTAATCTGATCAATTTACTGGAATCTACTCAAAATCGAGCTTCACGTTTCATTCTTTCAGATTACTCCTATCGCACCAGTCTTACCGTACTAAAATCCAAACTTGAACTTCACAATCAAGCTTTACGCCAGAAACTAGCTTGCCTTTCTCTTTATTATAAGTTCTATCACAGCTTGCCACCTAACAACGTGTTCATCCGTCTAGCCCATGGGTCATCTCGTCATTTCCACTCCAATGCCGTCTACCCCCAGCGCGCCCATACGACAACATTCCAAAAGTCATTTTTTCTCCGCACTGCCCTGGATTCGAACGACCTTTCCGACCACATCGCCTCACTAACCGACATTCATCATTTCAAGACTGCCATCGAAAGACATTTTTTATTGTCCAAGCCCACCCCTCATGTAATACCCCTTAAATGGGGCCTTTGAGGATTCAATAAATAAATAAAATAAATAAATAAATGAAGGGTGAGGCGATCATTCCCCTAATCAAACACAAAGCATCAACCCCGAAGCTGAGATCGCCATCTCAGGCGATTATGTCAACCCTACCAACAGAAGGGTAGTACCCATCACAAAGGACATTCCAACATATCTCATTCTCAAGGAGAAGAAGTCCGTAAGGATAGGTTGGATGACATATCCAGCCTACCTTCACTTCAACATTCCACACTGTAAACAATGCGCCACATACGGTCATGTGACAAAGCACTGCCAAAGCAAAACACGCAAGTGTCCCAATTGTGCAGAACCCCATCATCCAGACGAGTGTCGGGCAGACACAGCTAAATGCAAAGTCTGCTATCTAACAAGACAGCGCACAGTTGACCACACAGTTGGGTCCAGATTCTGCCACTCCCTACAACAGCTCCGGAGACAACAGGAAGCACGCTGGCAATAAGCGAATCAGTCTACGCACAGAGAATAGCCAACCAACAACGGAATTCCCAGGGCACACTCTCCGACAACACTAGCCCATCACACCACACACACTCTACGCAACACACAGAACACTCACAACACACCACACACACTTAAAATATTACAAGCCAATTTGGTACACCCATCCAAAGCAAATGAACTTCTTCATGTTTTTCAGAAACAACACTTTCAGGACATATCACTCATCCAAGAACCATACTATCACAACAACAAAATTACATCATTCACATTAAAAGACAAAATTCTAGCATCCGATCAGGCCCCTAAAACTGTAATCATAATACACAACAAAAACATCCACATTTTTCCTCTCAAAGTCACACAAACTCTCATAGCAGCACACATTACATGGCACCAACAACAGCTCCTGCAACTGCACCATGGGATCCCAATGTTGCAACTGCTTAATTGTTAAAGCCTCCACCGCTCTCTCCTCGCTCGCATCCAGCGATGCGCTCTCTAAACTTGAAACTCCTCCAACCATCACTGTTTTAATTCCCAGAAACGTGACCGTTGGGAGACGGCTCGACTCCTACACCGGTGACGCAGGGCTTGTTGAAAAGAGGCAAGGAGAGACGAATACAAGAAAGGGGAAGAGAGCAAGATGGATTTAAAGGGGTATGAAGAAGGGGGGGGGGGGGGGTTAAAAGCCTAGTTTGGGGTCATCTAACTGAAGAAGGCGTTATTTTCGATTATTGGTCTCGGTCTCCAGCACGGATGGCACTTGGATGTTTTTTTCAAGAGTATGGAATGTTTGACTATATGATAGGTACGTATCGCGCGTTCTGTTAAGAAATTCATCACATATCATTCTGATGTTGCCGGACTCTTTCTCTTGTAGTTCCATTCTTGTTCCATTAGTACTCTTGACAGTGCAGACTTGCCATGCTATTTTTCAGCAAAAGTGAGTCTCAACATTAGTACCTATTACAAAGTACCACTGTTCGCAGCATTTTTTTCACTCGTGCCCTGTAATTGGCTGTTTTACAAATGTTTTTTATTGTAGCTGCGGTGATTTTTTGTTTATCCATATCAAACAGGGGCTAAAAGTTTCACCGCGATGGGCAGCAATACCTACTGAACTGCATCTACCACTGTGGGGATCAGAACGGCAAAAGCAGAGCTGCTCCTCATCAGTGCTGCACGAGGCGCCCATGCCAGATGTCAGTGTCGTCAACACACCACATTCTGCAGGGGTTGAAGATACCAGCCAGGTGCAGTTTTTGAAAAGAAAACAATCCGTTCCATAAACTCTTCTGCTTAGTTGTTAATTTTACATTTAAGTCTATATTTCAGTCTATACTTCCACTATAGCATTCAGTATACCTTTTTGAACTCTTCAGCCTTGTGAAACTTGCCTGATCTGCTTGTACACGATGCAAATCAAGAAATGCAACTTACCATTCATTGTTGATAGAAATTTGAGCAACCTATGTTTTGCACGTTGTAATTTTAACCTTTCAGTGCTAAGCATTAAGTCCAAAGTCTGGTGCAGCTTTTTGTTATATGCATATCTAGCATCCAGCAGCATTTTTTGCTAATACATAGCTGCCAAAATTTTGCATTGACATGGTAGAAGTGTGGGGTTTCCTGTATTGATCGTATGTAACCAGCATATGGTTGGTGACAAAACATCAAATTTTCCGATATTCTAATTTTATTCACTGGAAAAAGAAGATATGTCGACTCTATCTACTGTAGCAAAATTCCATTGCTATTGTGTATGCCATCACACAGTCAAGCCCTGGTATGCATAATATGGCATTTGTGAACTACAAAATGGCACAAGACTGTAGAAGCTTTCCTGTATTGATACATTATTGCGCTTATTGATACATTATTGCATACTTGTCATGATTCTTTCTTTTAATACAGATCTCTTGAGGTGTGCTATATACTTCCATCCACCAATTATTAGGAATCCTTTGTGGGTTTGATGTGGAGAGTTATAATCCGCTTGTATAGTGAAAACATGTTACTGCCTAAACTAGGCTACAGCTTACTGAAGTGTTCTGTGAGAGCTATCATTGCTTTGTCTCCACTGTAATGCACAGTCTGTTCTGTAGTTTCATCTTTGTCGTCTATTTCTCTGTCTTGATTTGGCTTGTCTTGGTTTTAACCTGACTCACTTAGGTGGCAAGCCCAGTAAGGCACGAAATAAGGACTTGCTTGGCCTCTAGGCGCCCAAATTGCAAGGCGGGGTTCCTTTGATGGCTTTCACTGCAAAAACAGCATTTCATTTGGGAAATCGTTTTCTTAATCATTAACGCATCTCTTACTGCTCTTAGTATGGCCATCAATAGCAAACTTAGTTTTGTTAAAAACACAATGTATATGGATTTGTCAAAAAATGGTTAGTTATATATTTGTTGAGATTTATGCTTTGTTATCTGCTTCTTGGAAGGTATATGCTGGAAAAGCACAGTCTTCATGTAGGTTATATCCCTTTAAACCGACAGTCTCAATGTCCATTGAGTTTATTGTCATGGCATGCAGTTGGTGTCAGACTCTGCCATACAGTAGTTTATTGGCAGTTTTCATGGAATAAGTGGCTGCACTGATTAATAATCTAAGAAAGATTAGAAGAATGGAGAAGCATTTCGTTACTCTGTGGGAGTGCTTCTTCAGTGCATTAAGACGTTGACATAGTTTTGATATGGAAACAGGCGACTTTTTACCACATTGCAATGTGTCTACATCACGATTCCATCAATGCAGAACTCAATAAGCAGATTGTGCTGCATAGCAAGCGCCTTTAATTGTAGTCTCAGGAGTGTCCGGACAGAAAGGAATCTTGGCAGCCTTGCTGTGTGCCAACAGGACGAAAAAGCTGGGGTGAAAAGGCGGGATGAAAAAGCACCGCTGTAGCACTGCCTTAAGCCCCAAGTGAAGGCAGCTTTTGATGCAAAAACTGGCAACTGGCAAGTTAGCCACATTACCAGTGGTCATATGTTTGTGGCATTTTTAGAGGCGACAACGTTCCAGTTTAGAATTCCAAATGGCATTATAGGTTTTCTCCTTTTAAATTAATGACTGTGGCAATAATTGTCATCATTGCAATTGTGGCTGCAATGCAACTGTAATGCTCGCTAAATCACACCTTGTTATAGTCAAAGCTGCAATTAAAGCACTGAGATTTTTTTTATTTTTAGCTTCCTTTATATTTTTACTTTTGTTTCTGGTGCAGTGCATTTTTAAACATTTAATGTTTCCTACAAAATATTACACCAAAAGAAGAGATAGCAGTAATAGATGAGTGAATTTGAGAAAGTGGGAACCTGGGTGCAAGAAACAAAATGAAGCAGCAAGCCAAGTCAAATGAACCCATTGATGAAGAGAAAGTTAATACACACTATTGGTAAACTGCAGCTCATCTGTTTAAGGATTGAAATTGTATTACTGGCAAAGTGAAAACAGGAACATGCCCATGTCTACTACTCATGACCTCGAGCTTCTGGCACACACACTGACTTAACTTTGCAGGGCGTAGATGTGTAGGTGTCAAATGTCCCTGGGGACGAGGTACCTGTACTGGCAACAGTAAACCACCAGGTAGAGGAATTACATGTTTACTACTCTTATACTTATACAACTGTGCTGACAGAAATACGCTGGGAAGAGGCCATAACACCCAAAATAACCCTTTTACATTTTGTTTTGTGTTTCTTGCTATGCTATTTCACATAAAAACTGGGAAAGATTGGTCAAGAAGTCTATGTATTCATTTATGTTTTTATTGCTGCTTATTACCATGTACTTGGGTACGCATGAAAATAACCACTTATTTCACTGCATTTACCATACAACATTATTAAAACACTACTTGGATAGTGATCAAACTGTAGGGACATAAGAGGCTCATTTTATGGCAGATACAAGATCAGCCTACAGCCACTCGTAGCAGGGAAAGCATAGAGGATTATTTAGTTTGTTAATCAATATCGAAAATAGTGAGTCGTTTGATACTCCAAATGCACCAGTTTGTGTCTTCTACGATCTGCGATTTCTTCTAGAATATTTATGGCTTTACTGAACTGTTCAAAGCCAATTTTCTTTAAAGGTGCTATTATGTAACACGGCTTTTGAATTTTTAGTCTAATGAAAAGTGAAATTGTGTTTTTGCACTGCAAATTTTTTGTAGGCAATCTGTGAACAAAGGTTTTTATTAGGCACCGAAAAGTGCTAGTGGAGTAGTTTTTGTAACTGAAGATGCATCTGTTTTTAATCGTTTTTCAAAACACGGTAAATTGGTGAGCAATAAGAGGTTTAATCAGTACGTCATGACTTCGAAAAATATTTACAATAATTTTGAACTCAACTGACTCATGACTGGTAAATATCTTCCCAAGAAATATTAAGGGAAATCGCCTTTTGCTGAAGGGTATTAAAAGTGTATATTTTATTCTTTAATGGGAATATTTTATCTTTGCATGAATGCAGAGGGTAATGCTTTTCTCTGTTCCATGCAGGTTCCCCTTGGAAAGGGAGTGTACATCCCAGTAGAGAGATGGCAGTGGCTCCTGACACGCCCCAAGGATTCTCTGTTTTGCAAAGAAACGGTGAAGGCGCTTTGGCCTGTGCCAGAGCTCAAAAACAGGAGTGTGACAGGGGTCCCATGTCGCCGCTTTCTGAACGCGGACTCCATTCAGCCTCCGAAAAAAGCCCTGACCCCTCAAAAGTTGGCAGCTGTAACAAGTAAGTGTTTGAACCTTGACCTAATTATCTTTTTTCAGTCATTTTCATGTTCTTTTACATAAACGCAGCACACCATCCTTCACATTTGTGGAGCATATGAATTCCTTCGAATTGTTTTGGTGTTTCTTGACTGATTTCATCAACTCATTTGATTGCTTTGCAGATGAATTTCCTACATATATTAGCAGGAATGCAAGTGATCAGCTGCCTGCAAGCAAGCGCATGCAGAAAATGAATAGATATATCGCAGAAATGCTGAATGACATGAAGAGATGAAAAATCAAATCATGTATATCAGAAAACAAATAAATAATGCCAAAAATTGCAGTTATTACCAACCTTCTCTTATTGTATAATGCAGAACA
>JAJIZL010031943.1:0-29125 GCA_023969395.1 Amblyomma maculatum
GTGTGTGTGTGTGTGTGTGTGTGTGTGTGTGTGTGTGTGTGTGTGTTGTCGCACCGAAACAGTGAGTTCTCTGCTTCTCTCCCCTAATAATGGAGAGATGTTATGGTGGGGAATTCGAGGAAGAGCTGGGCATGTGCATGGAAGGTGGAGCGTGGAGAAGAGGATGAAGCCGGTGGTTTGCTAGTGTGTCCTGCGCTTGTCTCCCGAATAAGATTCTACCCTGTAAAATTATACAGTTTTAAGCAAAAGTGGCGAAGCCACGAGATATGTTTGAAAGCCAGAAACTTCTTACAGTGAGGCAGTTGTTTTCTAAGCATGCGTAAGCTGACCTTTGGGATGTTCACGACGTTTCCCGAGCACTTCCTTCAGAAGTGACGTTATATAGGTATAACGTAAGCAGTTTGGTAATAGTGGTTAGCGCGATCTTAACTTTTGAGCAGGATACGCGTGTCATCAGCAGGACTAAACCCACTGTGAGGCTTTTCCAATATCATTTTAATTAAACCAGCCCTCCGCCAGCTGTAGTCATGCTACGCACGAAAATATCCAAACCTCAGCCGTCGTTTATTTCTGCGTCCTTTTCTAGGCTTGACTTCTCTTTGAATGCAGTCTGTTAAATTTAAAACCCTAGTTCTCTTCTCACTGCAAAAGCTCTTGCCATGACCTATTTTTAATGTTTTAATTCGGCCTGTATTCCAGCTTTCAAGCGTTTTTGTTCAATGACAAGTAAAAGGCTGCCCTGTCTATTACCAATATGAAAGCATAGTCGCCGTAACAATAACGCGTAAATAAGGATGTTTGCCACAACTGATATTTGCTTACAGATATATGCTTTCTGCTACATTGGATGCTTATTTTTAATGACATCAGCATCCACGTGCATACGTAGCTTGAAACTGCTACTACATATGGCCGACGTGAGGCAACCTTCCATTTTCTCTTTTTATGCCTGACTATTGGACTGTGATACTATTCATACATTCTCTCCCACTTTCGAAGTCTGCGAAAGCGGTAACTTATTCTCCTAGGATGTTCTTTCTTAGCCAGTCTGCAGCCTGGTGCGTAAGTGCGCTTTAACTCCGGCATAGCTAAATTTTAAACTCTGACGCCGGAAATCGCACGAAACAAGCGATGTTCTACGACGCGAACTACAAGCAAGGTGTAGACAAAGAAACAAAGAATTCAGTGGTTCAATCCCTGCTATGCCTAGATTCATGGAGTAATGCATGATGCTTCGTGACCCATGTTCTGTTAGAATAGACAAAGTACAGGTTTGGAGGAAACTTTTAATCATGCTTATGCTCTGTGCAGTCGCGCATCACACCGCATAACGGCATTTAGTACCTGATATAACACATTATTTATGCTGGCGACATATACGTGTCGTGAAAAGTTTTCCACAAACAGAAAAGAATCTGGTAGTAGCGTGAAGTGGGTTGTTAGCCGCTGTGATCCCGTGTAGTTCGCGCATGAACCCTGGAAATTACAGTGATTTCTTATCGTTAATGTTAAAGTCGCCGCAGATAATTAGGGGAGCATCCATTGCTACATCCTTCGCCAACGCAATGCTTGTGTTAATTGACAGTCGCGTAATTGATGAAAGCTGTCGCTTGAAATCTTTTATGTAGTTTTGGGTAGTGTTTGTGAATATGTGTGCAGGCTAACAACACGTCTCATCTGCTATAGTCATACATGGTGGCTGACTTGTCTTCTGCCCTCTCGACAGTGGCGCTATCATGAATAGACATTTTTGTGTGCGCAATCGTAAATGGCCACCAGATCTTAATGCTGTGGTGTTTAAAAAATCGACACAGACAAATTAGGCAAGTACATTAGATTTTCATTCTTTTTGAACTGGCACGCTTCTTGGTTACATAAGGGTTGCAGGGCCAGATAGCACCACTTGTCCACAAGATGACCGAAAACAGTCGGGGCGCACGAGTAAAACCTTTTTTCCAGACTATCCACCTCGTACCTTCGCAATATCTCTATTGTAGGTGCTAAATGCAAGAGACCTTTCGCAGTTAATACTAGTTCTCTTTGCGGTATTCTGAAATAATACTTCAGATAACTCAAGATAATTTTTCGTACACCTCTGACCATCACTAGGGCAAATATGGTTGTCATGATGCCTTGGTGGACGGAACCATGGCGGACTACGGGAGCAGGAAATGTAGCCACTAGGATGCATTGCTGCAAAAAGGCGTACGCACTCGAAAGCTACTTTCCGCAGAACACAAAGCTATTTGCCGCTGCTTTCCACAGCAGCAAGTAAGCGGCATATGCACAATAAGACAAATCTCAGCTCGATCCACTATAATCTAGTACGCCGAAACAGCGTAACCGACGTGTCCTACGCCTTGACGTGAACACAATGCAAAATCTGTTCACTGTCCTGCAGTCATTGTAGAGGTTTAGCCAGCAAATTTAGAGGTTCCTGGAGGAGTGCACATCAGCCTTCTATATGGACCTGTTTTATGACATAACATGAGCATGCATAAAGATGACGATCGACACTGACACCGCTTAATTCTGAATATGATAAATCACACAAAGAGCTAGCTGCATGACCGCATTACCCAGACGCACAGTTTCCCAAGAATAATTTTCTCGTAGACGTGAATGATGATACAGCATATCTAAGCTAGAAGTAGCGTTTTGTTGATAGAGATATCAAACGACGAACTCTACGTCATGAATAAATCACACAAGCAAAGGAATTCCTACACTCTTGCAGCTTGCAGGTCCCCAAGACCACGCTAGCAAGAACCTAAAATATATTAGTCGTAAAATAAATGAATAATACCTGAACGATTATACATTTCGATTCACATTCAATAATTTGAAAATCATGCTAAACATACTTACGTTGATACCTCGGTGCCTTCTCCAGCACGACCATACAGGAAAAGCTGCCACCAAAAAACAGAATGTACAGATTTGTATCGTTGGCTCCTGAAAATATACGAAAGCAGAAAAGAAAAAGACCAACGACACTGATTTGAACTAATGCAAGGGACTGTGCTTAATCGATTAAAAACGTAACTGGTGGTCGCTAAGGTTAATAGATGCGATTGAAGAGAGTAAGAATACAATAGGCTGCAGATAGTAATATTGCCAGCCGAGATTAGGAAGTCTAGGGGCTACGTTGATGCAGCTGGCATAGGGCAGGAATAATTTAATAGGCCCAGGGTGAGGCTGTGTCTTGCCGTCGGTATGGGCGGCTGATGAAGATGATGAGTAATAAATTGTCACTTTTGTATTACATTCCCGAACTCCTTTTCTTGCAGCAATATAAACAATAATTACAGAAATATCTTAGAAAAAGCTATAACTCGTTCTCCGAAATGCTGTATTCCTCAAGTAAAGTAATGCCATAGATCGCATTAAACGAGACACTTCTATTAACGCATGACGTTTTCTTTCCAAAGGCCATAAATGCAACAATTCCCAAGGGTAGTTTACATGAAACAAATTCCTAAGAAAGTAAAACACTGAACAACCTCGCGGGAGCTTTGTCTGCAAAACACTTGGCGCGAAATCAGGAGGTCTAGGGTTCGGAACACACAGACAGTTTATGATTGCAGACAAAAATTATAACTGCACAAATGAAACAGGGCAAGAGAGGATGCAACAAAGAGCAACCACACGGGCGCAGGTTTACCTTATACCTGCAATGAACCAACTAACCCGCAAAAATGTTTTACTACAGTTTATGATTTTTATTCTATTTTCTAATGAAGTATTGCCATGATTAAATCCTTATTTCAAATTGATCAACAATAAAATGTTCCTTATGTGTTCCTTTCGTCCGTCCCACTTTGCTACTGCTGAAATATTCTAAGATAAGTTACTGAATGTGCCTCTATGTGTGTTGAAAATACGTAAAGTAAAACTAGAATCGCGCAATTTTGACGTCATGGGTAGTGTAAGAGGGCTATCAGAAAGCTCCCACCAGCCCTGTCAACGCGAGACAAGGCGATGTGATAAAAGCGGCCACAAAAGCAATATGTAACAAGGTTGAGGCGAAGCGACAGAAGCAGCAGCAATATGCAAAGGTAAAACACCGCGATGTAGAAGTAAAGTAAAAAAGACGCCAGGAAGATAAAGCACTCAGAGCACCATACTCGAAGGCTGCGCTGCAGAAGTGGTGAAGGCAGGCTGAGGACATGTGCCCACCTATGCCTTTCTGGATCCCTAATAACAAACTCTATGGTGGGATAAACCCGCTTTCTCATTTTGGAGATAAACTGTATCTACCGAATGTTTTATTTTTTTTATTACATATCTTCATGATTACATGTTATTTCACGCGAAAATAATTCCCTCAGAGTTATTGTCAATGTATGTTCTCTCCATTTATATATTACTCTCCGGAAGTGAATGCCTGTGAACGCTCATGAGGAAAGCTCATGGGTAAGCTCCCTTGCCGGGTGCACTCTGAGGATCGTTTAAATGCCTGCCATTTGTTGCGGCGTGAAAGCCATGGTAACTACTTTGAATACCATCTCCATACAGGGGACGGCTAGAAATACCACAATTGTCCCACTATATCTCTCAAAAATATACATTTTCTGCTCTGGGCTTCTAAGAAAAGTTTTGTCTTCGTTCTTCATTGCGGGCTGCCGCTTAGGACAAAAATTGCTGGGGCAACTGAGCTGCTTTACGTAAGGCATTGCAAAAACATTTGTTTTCTCGGTATGCAATGGCGCCA
The DNA here is from genome assembly GCA_023969395.1 of Amblyomma maculatum. Lineage (NCBI taxonomy): Eukaryota > Metazoa > Arthropoda > Arachnida > Ixodida > Ixodidae > Amblyomma > Amblyomma maculatum. The sequence continues at coordinate 4,715 of JAJIZL010031943.1, forward strand.
CCGCTTTTAGTGTAACATGCATGGCGAATTTTTACATGTTTGAGCACGCAGTGGTTCAATATGCATTGAGCTGTTATAACTTCAGACAACGCACCTATAATTATGACTAGCAATCATCATCATTACCCCTAGGCACAAAATCACAACCACGGCTAACTATGACTATTATTAAGTATAAATATCACTAACCGTATTCGCAGTCAGTCAGTCATTTATGAATAGTCATATTGACAGTTAGCCATTCTTATATTCTTAATCAAAATTATGGTTACTCATAGTCAAATTATTCATAGTTAGTTATTCATCACAGTCACGAAAAGTCATTGTCATAGTCGTATTATTCGTTAGTCATTATGATAGGCATAGTTAGTCATATTGATATTCACAGTCTCAATCATAGTAAGTTACAGACATGTTCATTGTGTAATTATGCGAATAACGTAAACCAAGACTCTCTATAATCTATGACGTAAACCACGTCTATAATCAACGCTGACAAACAATGAATATAACTATTACTATGGAAGGCAATGACTAACCTTGAGAAATAATTTGACTAATGTGCTATGGCCATCAAGTCTTGATTATTTTGACTATTTATATCTTTAGGTTTTGATTTTCTCGATCTCTGTATGAGTGATTGGCGCGAAGGACATTTCCTATTTTCATTAGGCATGTGGCAATAATTCGGTTTGCATTAGGAATGTCAGTGAAAATAAAATAAAAATATTTCACTCTTACCATCACTGTGGAAGAAGCATTATGCCGTTAACTCTTTCGTGTGATATGATTCATGCTAAACATTTTTTTTTCTTTCTGAAGTGTTGTGATTCGCCGAATGTTTTTCTTTAGCTTCTCAGTGCATGCTCTAATTCTATTGGCAAATGAATATTACGGTAAATCGCAGTGCTTAGATGTAGGGTGCATCCTTTGTATCTGGGACGCCTGTTTGCCAAATATAGCTGTCTTCCAGCGATGGCAGTGCCACAGAGCGGCGCTTAACAGACTGAACTTGACTGTGATTTTAAAACAATTTTGGCAAGGTTTTGACTGGTGTAGTGGATAGTGTGCGTTCTAGCGAATAGCGACAGTGATTCGACTTAACGGCTGCACAAGTTGGAATTAGCCAACATGCGACTGGTGGCCGAAGGTTATGAAGGGAAGACTCTACAGGTATATTTTTTTCATTCTTCTTGGTACATTACCATTATCAGCCAGCCTATACCCTCTGCAGAGCAAAGGCTCTCCCAAACACTGCAATGAACTTTGTCCTGTGCTAGTTCACTCTAAACACGAATTTTCGAAATGGGAGCACTAGCGGCAGCCGTCCACTTTTAAAGTCCGTGCCATGGAATTGAACTTCGGTTAAAACGAACTACATACCCTTTTGGACTCTGGACTCCGAAGCCACTCCGTCAGGTGTTCTGCGCAGCTCTGCCGGAGGTTTACCGGAGTTCTGAGTCCACGATTCTAATGGTGTATAAAAACAACCTATGACAATCAAGATCAAGAAAGACTGAGGTGACGCTGTGTTCTCTTAGCGTACGCCAGTTGAAAGTACGCTTCTTTGCATATATGTTTTATTAGTTTAGATTTCAAAGCGCAGGTTTTGTTTAAGGCGAGATATCCACTTATATGCAGATGGCGCAAGCATCGCGTTGCCCCGAGCGAGGCCGACGCTGCAAGCAGCAGCCCTCGTTGGAGGACCGAACCTCCTTAGATGTAGGCCGAACATCTAGAATTGCGCCGCTGAAGAGCACCCGGCCGGCTGCACGGTTTGACTGTGGCGACTGCGGCCTCTGTTGACAGTTATCGTAGCGGCGCCTTCGTGTTTTCATTCAACGAGTTCGACGTGCGTGTGATATTGCAAGGTTTGGTTTTTTGGGGTTTCACGTCCCAAAGCAACTCAGGCTATGAGAGACGCCGTAGTGGAGGACTCCGGGAATTTCGACCACCTGCGGTTCTTTAACGGGCACTGATATCGCCCAGCACACGGGCGCCTTGCTTTTCGCCTCCATCGAAAAGTGGCCGCCGAGGCCGGGATTCGATCCCGCGTCCTTGGGAACACTAATTGAGCGCCGTAACCACTGCGCCACACCGGCGGGTGATAGTGCAAGGAGCCTGCGCGAGTGAAGCTAAGAATCGTGTTGCACCGAGGAAAGCGGACGATACGTAGGGGTAGGTCTAACGTTCACAAATTGCTCCTCCATGGCGAGCTCGGCTAACGTCCGAATTCTCGGCAGCCACACTGTTGACATTGATGCGTAAGCGGCGGAACATTCGCGTCAGCCTCCAACGACTTCAAAGAGCGAGTAAGAATGGAAATACCTATGCGCGAGTGGATCACTTGAGTGGACGTCGTGAACGCGGTGTTGGCTTTTCCTTCGCTCTACGTCGTTGTGACGGCACCTGTGCAAGTTCTTGTGCGTACTTTGTCGCGCTCATCACCTACGAACTATTTCTGCCTTAATATGGTAGCCCTAAAGGTTATACATGATACACAGTCTTGTGTCTTTCTCGGAGGAAAATATCATCGTAAGTTTTCTTGCTTTTATCTGCTTGGGCAGAGAATCTCATCGTACTTTTTCTTGTTGCGTCTCAATCCCGCCGAGCCGGCAGTCAACAGAACTGGAGAGTTCTGTAGAACTAAAGGAGATATTAAGTCAGGTATACTGTTTTAAGGACATGCTGAATGTGCCATTTGCATGATTATACGCCCACGGTCGAACAACGCATCGCTAGTGCATTGTCAGTGAAGTACCTGTGTTAAATTTCGCTGAGCCCAGCTCGCGCGTTCTGTGCTAGCCTTCTAATATGTCTGCATTGGTGTTTACAGTTGGCAGTGGAGATAGATTTTTGGCTTTTTTTTTTTCAATTAAGAAATCTCCGGAGTAATTATCATTTTTGTGAGCGTGCATATATGTACCGTTTTCAGCCATTCACAAACTTCTCGAACTTGCTAGAACGTACTGGTTTGAACTGATCGCTTTCTTTAAGCAGCAGTTCCCAGGAAACAAGTTTCTTCTGAGTGCTTTTCCCGACGTGCTTTTTGTCTCGTCAGATTTTTCTGAAGCGTATCTTTGTGGCTTTCGAGCAGAAACGGCCATGCATGCGGTGGTCAGAAATTCAATTAGCTTTTTGTTCACCATAATTTGAGTTTGCTTGTTTCCCGTGCAAAATGTTTTTGTGAATTACACATCACTGTCAGGGTAAAAATGATCAATGGCTTGGTTGTTTGTCAAACAACTGCATTTTTAAGGGGCTGCCCCTTCTTCACGATCGGTCCTTTTCCATGTGGTCTCATTGTGTTTGGGCGTTAGTCATAAATTATTTGATCTGAAATTCAATTCTGCAGTCTCGAGCATAACACTGGGGAACGCGGTTTAGCTAGCGAACAGTTGTTATGCCTTGCCGAACGAAAATTATGAAGCACTTCATACATTTGTTACCTCACGCCGCTGGTGAATTTGTGCGTGAAACTAATGAACCGTCATATTTTCTGTGTGTAATGCTTGAAAACGTTTCGAATTCCGAAGTGTGGTGCCTAAACATTCCACCACAGCTTTTCATGTTTGCTGCGTTTTCAGTGTATTTTTCTTTACTTTTTATATTGTCATTATTTTTACTTGTGTTATTAATGCTGCTTGGAAAGTGTCTTTCTGGCCCAGAAACTTCATGCTGACACCTGACCTGAACTTATTTTGTGTTGTAGTTTTTGTTTTGCTTTTTAGTGAATGCATTTTTAAATAGGGGTTTTTACATCGTTTCTAGTGTTATTTCCTGTTTTCTTTGTGTGCTTCGTGTAATATTTTACAGCTGCGCAGTAATCACGGTAAATCCGGGTAGAAGGTTAATATGGGATGTTTCGAAGGCAGCCTTTACCGCTGCTGTTAGCTTCGATTGAATTTTTTAATTAGAAAGCGTACACTGCTGCCAAGGGTATCTTTTTGTTTCAGGTGAATACGGTGACAGGCTGCGCGTGGCTGCGACGTCGTGTGTATGTATGGCATCAAATTGTAGCAAAAAAAGCTTTCAGAATGATGTAAAAGCAGGGATCCGATGCCCATTTCCTTTGACGTGTTCGATCTGTCTCTTGCAGCGCTACTTCTTAAAGATGTAGGTAAAATATATTAAGTTGATATACCGCACCTTATAGGTCCTTTTGCGCATAAAAAGTGTTACCAAATAGTACAGTTCCGCCTATATATTACGAACATTTGAAAAATCCAAAGCTCAAATGCTTAGGACAGCTGCCTTTAACTCTTTGAGGACATCAGCGGGGCGAGATCGTGGCGCCGTGCACATACATGAAACCGTAACGTACACCGTATTCATAACTCGGCAGAAACAAACCATTACACCTGACAGTAGTGCTCGCTATGCAGTTGCGAAATTGAATCGAACCTAATAGCATTGCAAAAGGCCGCGGTAAAAACGTCTCATATTAGCCGCAAAGGAACGTATTTCTTGCAGTGAGCATCTGCTCCGTATTCTATCCGTAAGTGGTCCGCGTATTTGGGAGTGAAAATCTACCCCATATCACCGCCCGCTTCATGCTGTACCTGCTCCGTTTCTTAGAGAGTGCAAATGTTCCCCAAATAGTCCCGCGGCCATGCGCAAGGGGTCCGTTTTTTTTCGGGGGGGGGGGGGGGGGATAAAATTTTATTCTAAGTATAATCTTATACATTGAACCTCGTCTAGGTAGTATTAAGGGGACAAACAATTTACTCCGGTTTAGGTTGATTCGCATTCAGTTGATTCTGCAAAGTTCCTTAGCACTACGTTCCACTCAATTGTCTGCCGCCCCTTGGTACGCTTTGCTTTTCTTGGAATCCACCTTGTTACAAGTAGCGACCATTTGTTATCCTTTCTCCGCACTCCATGCACTGCCGATGCCCATTTATTCTGCTTGGTTTCCACTGCACTGTGGGTAACTTCCCTGTCTCTCTGACCGTCACACTGCACGCTTACAATCTCTCAACGCCTACGCCTAATATATTTAGTTATGCCAACATTTTGAGCGCAGTTTAGAATTATTCCCTTTATTAATTTAAAAGGCGCTGCACAAAGCAAAGCGGAGGATCAGTTTTTTTTTTTTCAGTGTCTCATTCTTCGCGGAGGTTCTAACGCTTAAGGCGCAAAAAATTACCCCTTCCTCCCCCTTGTACTTTTCTGGAATACACTATAGCAAACTAACCTAACATGCGAAGACCCACTGGACCCTTAAATTCTTGGCACGTAGCCTCTGACTCAAAGTGTCAAAATGCCATTGGTATTATCTTCATGTGCACAGAGCAATATGATTATCTAGTTTAAATACGAGTGGCCTAGATTCCGAGTGATGCGGTGGCGTAGAGGTAGAGTATTTGCCTAGTGTCCAAAAGGTCCGTAGATGAAATCGCGGTGCGACGCAATTTTACACAGGACTAAAGAAAATCCGGCCGCGATCTTATTTCATAAACAATTGCATAAACTAGCAAAATTGATCCATTAGTTTTCGGAAAAAGTACTCAATTCATCTGGTATATCCATATGTGAATGCGTTTGGTAATCACCGGAGGTCATCTCCGAGACATGACAAAAAGGGGGGGGGCGGGGGGGTCGTTCGATGGCTGGCGTAGCCGGTAAGCAAACCTGGAGATTGAGACGAAGACGTGTTATTTGAAACAAGAAGACCTTTATAGGCTAAGAACGAGGAATACAAAAAACATTTAGTATACCGCAATCAACATTCTAAAAAGCAATGCCACGAGGGAAGAAAGAATTGAATTAAACACTCCGAATTACGCTTACAGAGTTCAACATGCTTTACTGGGGTGAAAGTAACAATCTAAGTAACAGTAAGGGAAAGAAAGTTCAGAGCAGTATACAGCTTACTATTGACAGGGGAAAGAGGTGGCAGTCCATCACTGGGACGACGCAGACGGGCGGCCCTCGAAGGCGATGATCCTTCCAGGGCGACTTGCGGTCCGTAGATGCGGTGCCGGTGACGGTGGCTCGGGAACCCTGGCGGGAGTACGCGGCAGCTCGTGTTTCCTTCCCTAGAAGCGAACTGGGCGGACGGGCTTTGGGGTCTCGGCGGCTCCCTCCTAAACCTTTGTGCACGATGTCTTGTGCGCAGGGTCGGCGTCCGAAACAAAACACTCGCTTAGAGCGCACAAAGTAGTTCACTCACAGGGGAAGGCTCACGTAGAGGCACCACACTTTAGCACTGCATGGCGCAGTCTTAGTTTTGAAAGCAATAACGCACAACAAATACAGCAGTCATGTATGCGACAACTTCAGTTCTTAATGAGGTCACATTGTCGGGGAAAAAATACACGGATATACAAAGGAAGTTGAATACATTGGACGTAGTAGGGGTGACATTAAGTGGGGAAAAAGTATGACACAGACAAAACAGGCAGCACGTAATCTTCCGCTCGAGCATGAAGAGGGTTGGAGTTGACCAAGGGAAAGCTATAGCATTCTGAGGCAACGTGCACGTACGCGTTCTTGCGCGCCCGTCTGACGGCCCCTGAACATATGAGGTTTACATAACAATTCAGCGGTTGCAATAAATCACTGGGCAAATTAATGGATGCCGCCTATTCTGTGACACGGACCCCCTCTTCCGGAATATTATCACATAATATTCTAGGCCCACAGAAGGCGCCACACAGGACTATATTATACACATTAAACTTGCGCTACGAACATAACCGTTATATAAAACTAGCGCATAAGTCAACATACACGTATAATACAGCAATTGAATGTCAATACAGTGTAAAAGTATATCATGCGAAAGGATCTACAACCTGATAAGGTAATCGGAGCCCACGTTTTCTCTGCCCTTTGTATGCTCGACTCTGAACTGATAATCTTGGAGAAGCAAAACTCCAGCGCAGGACCCTACTGTTTAGTTGACTTGCCCGTTGAATGCAGCTCATAGGTTAGCGGTCCATTTGGACATGAAAGTCCACACCGTACAGGTAGGTGGAAAACTTCTGAACACTCCAAAGTAATGCCAAGCACTTTCTCTTGGTTGTGCTGTATGCTGCTTCCCTGGGAAGCAACTTTCTACTATCGTAAACTACCTTGTGAAGCGTCCAGCCATGCTCCTGCATGAGCACCACGCTGAGGCTGGTGTCACCGCTGTCCCCGCGCAGCACGAACTGCTTTGAGAAGTCTGGGTGTCGTGGTATCGGAGGGGTCGAAACTCGCCGCTTGAGTTCTTCGAAGGCTTTCTGATGGTCCGGTGTCCACTTTACAACGTTGCTATCACCCTTCCTCGTGATCTGAGTGAGAGGTGCGCTTATTCGAGCGTAGCCGGGAATGAAGTCGTGGTAATACCCACTCAAACCGAGGAATGCTCGTACTTGACGCTTTCTTAGAGGAGTTGGTGCCGCCTCAACCATGACGCTGTTAACATTCTGCATACATTATGTCAGAAGATTTGGACAACCCTGCAGTGGCCACAGGATTGGAGGAGGTCAGTTTACATCCCCATTCCAAAGAAAGGCAGTGCCAAAGATTGTTCCAACTACCGCACGATCGCGCTTAATTCACATGCTAGCAAGGTGATGTTGAAAATCCTCCAAGGTAGGCTGCAGCAGTATGCGGATCGGGAGCTTCCGGACGTGCAAGCTGGGTTTCGCAAGGGCAGAGGAACTAGAGACCAAATTGCCAACCTTCGCTGCATCATGGAAAAAGCAAGAGAGTTCCAGAAACCCATCTACTTCTGCTTTATTGACTATGCGGAAGCATTTGACTGCGTAGATCACAGCAGATTGTGGCAAGCTCTCCAAGAGATGGGAGTTCCAATTCACCTCATCTGCCTCCTCAGGAACCTGTATGAAGGGCAAGAGGCCACAATCAGAACTGGGCATGGTCTTACTGATTGGTTTCCGATCGAGAAAGGAGTGAGGCAAGGCTGCATACTGTCGCCCTGCCTATTTAACCTATATGCAGAGTGCATCATGAGGAAGGCTGGTCTGGACGAGTCTTCAGCTGGAGTGAAGATTGCTGGAAAACGTATCAACAACCTTAGATATGCGGATGATACCACTTTAATGGCAGAAAGTGAAGTGGAACTCAAGAGACTTCTGATGCGCGTACAAGAAGAGAGTGAGAAGTTTGGGCTTAAACTGAACATTAAAAAGACAAAGATCATGGCGTCTTGCCCTATCCAGTCCTGGAGCATCAAAGGACAAGACGTGGAAGCTGTGACAGATTTTCTGTTCTTGGGCTCCAAGATTACCTCAGAAGGAGACTGCAGCCATGAAATTAGGAGACGCCTGCTTCTGGGAAAGAGAACAATGGTTAGCCTTGACCGCCTAGCAAAGAGCAGAGACATTAGTCTGCCAACCAAGATCCGTATAACTCGTGCTATGGTCTTTCCAGTTGTGATGTATGGATGCGAGAGTTGGACCGTGAAAAAGGCTGACCGCCGAAGAATTGACGCGTTTGAATTGTGGTGCTGGCGAAGACTCTTGAGAGTTCCTTGGACTGCCAGAAGATCAAATCAGTCGATATTGTCAACCATAAACCCTGACTGCTCTTTGGAGGGTCAAATTCTAAAGTTAAAGCTCAGCTACTTTGGTCATTTGATGAGAAGAGAGGAGTCGCTGGAGAAAGATTTGATGTTGGGAAAAGTTGAGGGTCGCCGGTGAAGGGGTAGGCAGCGAACGCGATGGTTAGATGGCATCCTCGAGGCACTGCAGATGAAGTTATGTGATGTTAGGAAGATAGTGAGAGACCGGAAAGCGTGGCGTGACATGGTCCATAGGGTCACGAAGAGTCGGACACGACTGAACGACTGAACTGAACTGAACTGATTCTTATTCGGCGTTTTTCCAAGTGGCGCCAGTTCACCTTACCCGGTGCGATGGCCGATGAACTCGATGTTCTCCATCCCGAACTCGCATTTGCTAGGTCGCACTGTCAGGCCGGCTGCCTAGACTCTTGCAAACAGTTGTCGTAGCGAAGAGAGATGCTCTTTCCACGTAGCGCTGGCGACAAGGACATCGTCATAATAGTGTTCCACTCCCGGAATTCTTTGCACAACTCTCTGCATCAGTTTAGAAAAAAGTGCGGGGGTTATCTGTATGCCAAACTGCATACACATGCCTCGCAAGGTGTCGGCAAGTCGTCAAGGCATTCACACGATCGGTGACGTCGACAACCCGGCTGATGTCTCCAAGGTTGGCGCTCGGCCCCAAGTTCGCCGTACCACCGATGCAAGACGCCGCAGGACTTCTCACCAGTGTCCGGAAGTGGCAAGGAGGGCGGCGTTAGACGAGAGTGCATCCTGTGTGTCCCAAGGGTGGTGCAAGATGCAGACAGCAGTGTCCGGATATGCGACTGGAGCGCGCGGCTACGTCTCTGAAGGAACTTGGTCTCTGTGTTCTGCCTGCTGACAAAGAGGGCGGGTTTGCTGTGCTCGGGCAAGAGCTGTTCCGTAGTAGCGCTTGTCCGGTCCCCTCCTCATTTTTGTGGTTTTTTTAGCTTTGCTTTGTTGCATACATCAAAACTAAGAGTCCTGCAGTTGTTGAAAGTGCAGTCTTGGAGCTTGGACTCTTGGGTCAACGCAATTTGCCAATATCCTTTCATGAAGTGCACCTTGGAAAAGTATCTCTTGTCTCCGGCTGTAGCGACGACCGTGTGAGTTCTGGTCGTTGGTTCCGAATCGGTGACGAAGATGTCGTTCAGGCGCTGGAAATCGATGCAAAGCCGGTTCATGCCGTTCTGTTTCTTCACCAAAAGGACTGGATAATTGTAAGAAGACTGCGATTTCTCGATTATTCCGAGCTTTTTTATCTGCGGCACCTCACTTTCTTAACCTTGTCTCGTAGCAAATGAAAGGGGGTGCTGCCCTACGTGTACCGGAGTGATGGTGCCGAGCTCTAAGTGACCCAGTCTGTTTTTCCCGGAACATCAGAGAAGATGCGAGCGCGTTCTAAAATCACAACTAGAAGCTGCTGTCGTTCATCCACTGTCAAGCTATCAAAAAGCTTCACGTCTTCTTCCTCCTGTGTCTGCTGACAAACCGGAATAGGAATACCCCATTGCTGTCCGATTCAGTGAAGCCGCTTATTGCGTGGCATACCCTTTCTCTTGGCCGGCTTTCTCGCTCTTCTTATCTTTTAGGCAGGTTGGAGTTAAAAATCTTTTTCCCTTCGGCTGTCTCGATTACATAGTCTGCTTCATTTTCTTTTCCATGATCTCGAAGGGCCCCTTCCACTCAAGTAGCAGCTTGTTGTCGGTACGCAACAAACCCAGGAGCTGGTCTCCAGGATTGAATATTCTTCCTTAGGTTTTTTTGGTTGTACATCTTCGCGTAGCGTGCTCCGGCCTTTGCGAGCTCCTCGTGCGCTAGCTTACAAGTTTCTTCTAGACGGTTCCGGAGGTCGAAAACATGTTGGTACGTTGTCTTCACCTCCTCGTCGAGCTGGCGTTTAGTCCACAACTCTTTTAAAATCGCTAGGGGTCCTCTCACTTGTCGTTCATACAGCAACTCAAAGGGTGAAAAACCGAGACTTGCTTGCGGCACTTCCCTGTATGCGAAGAGCAACGGCGCTAAGTAGCGGTACCAATCTAGGCTTTCCAGCGCAAATTCTCTTCAACATTAATTTCAGGGTGCCGTTAAATGTTTCGACCATCCCGTTCGCCTTGGGGTGGTAAGGCGTCGTGTGAAGCTGACGTATGGAAGCTGACGTCTGACCACCTCTTTCATCAAGTCGAAAGTGAAATCGGTGCCCGATCGATTAGAATTTCGTTAGGAACTCCAAATCAAGAGAACATCTCTACCAGCGCCACAGCGACTCTCTCAGTTTCCACTCTCGGCAACGCTACAGCTTCTAGTTATCGGGCTGTATAATCCATTAGGCTCAGGCTATGCCGATTACCTTGCTTGGAAAGGGCTTGTTTGTGCCCACGATGTCTATGGCCATTCTTCTGAACGGGGTTTCATGAGTGGCGTCTTTCTTAGCGGCACACGGGGTATCCTGCCCTTCGGGACAGATGTCGCAGGCAGATGTCACAGGAAGTACCAAATCTTTTCACATCAGCGATGACGTGCGACCAGAAACACTCTTCCAATATACGGTCCTAGGTAGTTTGCGCGCCCAAATGCCCGACCATTATTCCGTCGTGTACGGTTTTTAATACTGCCTTGTGGTTGCAGTTTGGAACTAAGAGCTGACTCAGCGTCCGCCCAGTTTTCTCTGCGTAGCTTCTATATAATAGCCCATCTTTCCACCTGAATTCTATCTTGCCCTCTCTGTTTCTGCACGTGAGCTTCTTGCCAATTTGTGAAAAACAGGGCTTGAGCGACTTGTCCTCTGCTTGCTCATTCACAGTACTCTTTCCTTTCGGCTTCTCCGCGACATCGAGCGTTTTAAGTGCTTGGAACTCTCTTGGTTGCTTCCTGGTTTGTGCGCGAGTTACAACTGCTGCTTCAGTTTCCGCTTCGACGGGCTCGCTACAAACTGGTTGTTCAACCACCCAGGTAGCACAGAATGTGGGGCCCTAGTAGATCCGATATAGGCAAGTTGGGCTGGGGCAACAATCATAAAACCTCCATCGGTCCCCGATGGGGCAAAAGTGGGCAAGCCCCTTTGGGCTTCACCTGTTCCTGCTGCTTGGGTCCCATAGCGGCGTTGCTCGGGCTAATGTAGAGCACATTCCTGCATCCATACCACAAGGGTCCCTTGTAGGATATTTGCGGCCAATCCAACCAAAATGTTGGCTCTTTATGGGAAAGCCATCATAGATCCAAAATGAGGCCACCCCCATTAAATCTTTGTGGGACCTACATCGGCCGTAGCGGGGGAAAAAACAAATAGACGTGCCCATATACTGCCCCAATCGGCGTCTTGTAGGTTAATTGAGGGCAGGTGAAATATAGATAAGAGCTCAATTATGCCAAGCCCTCGTGAAGCCTAAATGAGGCAGCCTTAGCTAAACCGCTTTAGGCCCCACATGGGCCGTAATGGGGCTGGAAGGCGGGCGGGCCCATATGATACCAAACTCGGTCCCTGGTGGGGAATTTGAAGGCACGTACAACAGCAAGTGGGCTTGAGGTTCAAAAGCGACACGCAGCCAAATTAGGGCTGCCCACACAAAACCGCTGTAGGCCCCACATCGGCCGTAATGAGGCTAGAAGGCGTGCGTGCAATTGTACAATCATTCTTTCTAACCTTTATTTGTATTAGATGTTGCCCTAAATTACTATCATAGATGATTTGTATAACAGTTGCTGCCATTTTTACTCGTTAGAAATAGTACATGGCTTTAGTTTTCGATCTAATGCAAATTGCGCTAAAATACTAAAGCATGCTGATTGCTAACTCTTGCTTCTTATGTGGTTGCTGTGGACGGCCTGCAACTCTCAGCACGGTATTGCTGCTCGGAACACACATCTCCATAGCCTGAACAAGATGTACATGACGTCATTTAGGCTAGATTAATGTTATGAATAATCGTAAAATTTAATACTGTGGCTGTCTAAAAAGGGCAGACATGTATAAAATAATAATTATGTGCATACATATTGATTGGGAGAACTTGGACTAGGGCTCCCCATAAATTACCTGCGTCGGGCCCCTATGAGAATAATGTGGGCAAGCCCAAGTGCGGCTAGCGTTACAGAATCCTCATCGGTCCTATGTCATTATCGGAGGGGCTACCCGAAATAAAAAATAAATGTTCATCCAGAGCGGCGGCCCGAATCTGTAGGACCATCGGGGGAGTTGCCTGGATGCACCCTTTTGGCAATGTGGGAAAAATGTGGGCAGCCCATAAGGGCTCCCTGCATCGGTCTGTAGTGGGGCCCATCGGGGCTTTGTCGACAGCCCCCTTCAGGCCCATGTCGGCCCCTCTTGCAGCACCCACATTGAGCCCATCGGGGCTGTCCTGCATTGCCTAGATCGGACCCACTGGGGCCCCACCTTCATAGCCCACCTTCTTCGGGTCATCAGATGCAGTTGGTCCTTCTACATTTCCCAGAATTAGGTCGTACAGAGGTTCCTGCATGTAGATTGCAGTGATGACCCCGGAAAAATGCGGGCTGTCAGCCTCAACCGGTGCCTCAGGCAGCAGTTTCGCTGTTTTGTCAACTAAGTAAACAGGCCTACTCTTTCCAGTTACCTGGTCGTCGTGGACGAGCTCTTTCCTCATGATAGCAGTATTGCATGCGGTATCCCGTAATACTAAAATTTCTTTGCCTTCATACGCACCCGCCACCACCGGCAGTCCTTCGACCAGAAACTTTGGTCGCGTCATCATGACTGCATTCACAACAGGAATTATCCCCCCTTGTTTTAGCTCCACGAGACCATCGCTTATGCTTTCTTGACTTACTTCCTGGGCGGGCGAGTAAACACATGACGCCTGTGTCCTATCGTTTGGGCCTGCACGGCACGCGTCCGCTTTATTACCCATTCGCCCACACTTGAAGCAGGTGGGATGGTAGTTGTTAGTGACTTGAGCCCGGCATTGTGAAGCCTGATGCCCGATGCGGTTGCAAAGATAACATCAGGCAGCTGTCCTGTGACTTTCACTTCAATCGTCTGCCTCGGGCCTGCGGGTATTGTCTCGGCTGTCTTTCTCAGATTTGGCGAGGTTTAGACTTCCCTGAGCCTCTAAAACTGATCAGCTAAATCCAGCAACTCTTCCAGCGATTTCGCCCTCCTTTACTTCAGGTACAGCGCCATGTGGGAATGACATCCATGCAGAACCTTTTTACTAATCAGGAGCTCTTGCAGGTCTTTGAATTCCCTTTTCGTACCTGACGGCTCCCTCTGGAGTTCAAAATATTGACTGAACCGCGCTAAGACCTGAGCTGCGGTTTCTCCATCTGCCGGTTTTCCTGAATTTAATTTGTCTCGGAAGCCGTCCGCCGTGAAACTAAATTTCATCAAAAGAATCGTTCTAACCATGGGGCAGTCGGCTGCATCCACCGACGGCAGCCACCCATAAATCCTGAGTCCTTCCCCACTCAAACACGTAGCAATAACCGTCAACCGCTGCCTCTATGGCCACTTCTGGCTTTTCGCACAACTTTCAAAGCATATTATGTATGCGTCTAAATCATCCTTTATTTCATCAAATGGGATAAGGAGTTTACTCGCGTTTAGCGTTTGTTCACCCTTTTCCTGGCCTCCTTCATTCTTTCTCGTCTCCTTCTCCAGTGGCTAGCACTCAATTCTCAAGCGCATAATCTCAATCTGATGTTTGTCAGCTTCCTTTGTGGCCAAAAGCCCATCCTCCGCTGCCTGTCTAGCGAACGCTCGCCCCTCAGGCTGCTTATTCTATGCCCATTTCCTAAGTTCTGCAATGCCACTCAAGCCCAGCTGGCTTACTCATCGCGATCAACGTTTCCAAATCCGTGCTTCTGTATACAGAAACACTTTCAAAGACTCAACTAGAAGCACGCCACCACAAAACATTTCGTTCACGCACAGCACTCCTCAACTCTACGAGGTACACATCAAGAGTCAACACGTCGCTGTCTCCTTTTTTAAGTTCCCTTTTCATCGAGCATCCTGTCGCAGACGCCAGTTAATAGTCACGCGCTCGAAATCAGCGTAGGCCATCACCGAGACATGAAAAAAAAGGAGAAGAGGGAGTCGTTCGATGCTCGGCGTAGCCACTAAGCAAACGTGGAGAGTGAGATGAAGTCATGCTTATTTGAAACAAAAAGATGAAGACGCTTCTAGGCTCAAAGCAAGGATTACACAAAACATTTAGGGGACCACAATTAACATTCTAATAGGCAACAAGACGAGTGAAGAAATATTCGAATTAGACGCTCAGAATTACGTAAACAAAGTAAATATGGTTTTCCGGGATGAAAGTAACAAAAAAAGCAACAAAAGGAAAGGGAAAGAAATTTCAGAGCAGTGTAGAGCATGCAATTGACCGGAGAACGTGGCAGCAGTCCATCAGTGGGACGATGCAGATCGGTGGCTCTCGAAGGCAATGATCCTTCCAGGGCGGCTTGAGGTCCGTAGATGCGGTGCCGGTGGCGGCATCTCGGGAACCCCCCCCCCTCTCCCCGGGAGTGCGATGCAGCTCGGATTTCCTTCTCCAAGAGCGAACTCGGCGGAGTGACTTTGGGGCCTCGGCGGCTCCATTTTAAACCTTCGTGGACGATGCCTTGTGCACAAGGTGAGAGTCCGAAACAAAACACACACTTAGAGCGCACAAAGTAGTTCACTCACAGAAGAAGGCTCACGTAGAGGCACCACACGTTGATACTGCATGGCCACCATCTTAGGTTTGAAAAAAATAATGCACAACAAAAGCAACAGTCACGCATGCCACAACTTCGGTTCCTCAGGGGGTCACATTGCCACGGACAAAATATACGAATATACAAAGGAAGCTCTATACTTTGGACCTAGTAGGGGTGACATTGAGTGGGAAAAAAATTAGGACACAAACCAGGTAGCACGTACTCTTCCGATCGAGCATGGAGAGGTTTGGAGCTAACCAAGGGAAAGATATACCGTTCTAAGGCAATGTGCCCGTACGCGTTCTTGCGCGTCCTACCGATGGTCACATATAAATGTCCCGTGAACATATGAGGTTTACACAAGAAAAATTCAGCGGTTGCAATACATGCAACCTGTCATATTATTGGATGCCACCTATTCTTTGACACCATTCTATAATTACGTGACAGAAAAAGGGTCGAAATATAACAGGCCCATCTATATAGCATTCATTGATTACGAAAAAGTACTTGACTCAATCGGAACCTCGACACTAATACAGGCATTGCGAAATCAGGGTGTAAATCAGCAGTATGTAAATATGCTTGAATATGTCTATAGTGGCTGCACACCAATCAAAGTTCTGCATAAAGAAAGTAATAAAATTTCAAAAAGAAAGATGTTAGGCAAAGAAACATAGTCTGCCCAGTACTATTCATAGCTTTGCTGAGAAAAGTATTCACAGACTTGGAATGGGAGCAGTTAGAGATAAGGGTCGATGAAGAATATCTTAGCATTCTGCAATTCGCTGATGACATTGCCTTGATAAGTAACTCAGCGGTTATATTGCAAAGAATAATTGATGACCTGTACAAGAATAGCAGGAAGGTAGCCTGAAAATCAATATGTTGAATACTAATTCACTGTTTCACAGCCTCGAGAGGAACTGCCGATTACAATAGGTTGCAAAGCACTCATTGTGATAGGCAAATATTCCTGCTATGGGTAGGTGTTAACCACAGTCAGGAGAATGAAATGGAAGCAACTAGGCGAATAAGGTTAGAATAGAACGCATATACAAGTACCCGCACATTATGACTTGTAGCTACCGGTATTACGCTGTTGCATCTTACATGTACTCACCTAAGGCGCTCAAATGTTCAGGCTACCGAAGAGGGTTCTACTTATGTTGAGGACAATACGGAGTACTATGGAACAGAAAATGGTAGATATAACGTTAAGATATAGTAGGCGCGCAGATTAGGCATCAAAATAACTCAAGCTGACATTCTAATAACATACTGGTGAAAATTAAGAAGCAGCGTGTATGGGCAGGGCATGTAGTGCGGCGACCATAACCTATAGTCATAACCGCTAGTCAATGGTAACAAATAGGATTCCAAGGGAAGGAAAGCTTAGCAGGTGACGGCTAAATGTTACGGTTGGAGATGCGGTTGAAAAGTCCACAGGGTTCGAGCGGATGAAGCTAGGACGGCACCGGGTTAATTGGAAAAATATGGGAGACCTTCGCTTTCAAGCGGGCATCGTCTTCATCAACTGAACGATGCCCTAGTTTTACGACACACTATAATTTGCAAAGTGAAAATGCCAGGTCACACAGATGCGGAGCCCTGTTGCAATGAATACTATGCAAAAGCTTACCCTCAAAGGTGGCAAAAAAGTAATGTTTTTTTTTCTTTAAAATGGTCTGTTCATATTTGGTGCTGTATTTCAACATTTTATGCGAAAGTCCCTCGGCCTCATATCTGGCGGGAACACAAAGAGCGAGCGTATACGCCGCCAGGTAATATCCCTTGCAATGCCGCTTAAAAATTGTGTCAACCGGGAATGGAACCAGTACCCGCTAAATCCCCAGCCGCGAGCGCAAACCACTGCTCCGCGCCGGGCTCGTATAAAATAGACCGTGATTCACGTGACGCGTAGGATAATAGTACAAATGACAATGATGATGAAGTTAGAGGTAACGATATGATAGTACGTTGACAATGACGATGCAGTTAGTGGGGATGACAATGATGATAGTTGCGATTTCAATGATACTGCAATTAGTTTATAACTGTAGTGATCAAATTAGCGACAGCGATGAGGATTGTAGTAGCAATAACAATGACGACGAAGTTAACGAAGACAGGGCTGCATTTCTTCTTTTGAGCATATTTAAGAGCAATCCTGTAATTTTTTCTTGGTGATTTACTTTGTCTGTCTGCCGCTTATTAGGCGTTTTCAACACACCCAAATAACAATTTACGTAAACCTAATATGTCTTGGGAACCGTTTCCACAAGCAGCTGCATAGTAGAATACATTTCCGTTGTAAAATCAAGATTAAGAACAAAAATTGGAACGTTCGTAACTCATCGCTGTCAATTTCGATGCCCGAACATTACACATTCAGAAGGTGATATGTTAGGCAGAACCCAAACAGCTGATACCGGGTGCGCGTTATATTGGCCTTTAGCGGGAATGCCTTTTTTACTTATGCGCGTCATGTACACAAAGCGTGATTAAAAATTATCAGAAAACACGTGTACTCACTGCCATTCAAAGAAAAAACATCGGTCGTCTCGACCGAAGAATTGAACTTTTTCCCTCAAAACCCCCACCAAGAGCGCGATAAAGGTATCGCAAATCTTCTTGTCTACATGGAAACGTAGACTGCGTCACTATAGGAAGTCCAATGTCCCGTGAGCCGCAGCGGAATGTTAACGCGCCGCGGCTCTTCAAGGTCACTTGTTGCTTCGCTCGCCCCGTCAACCTCTGCGTTTCATTCGTCACCCTGTCACCTCTGCCCCACCTCTCGTGATTTCTGTTGAAGTCTTGCCCCTCGGAAAATATTCCTGAAAGTTCCCTGCTATTGCTGTGCCGAGTCGGAGTCCTCCGAGCAGCGATCGCTTCTCGCCAGCGCCTTTTGCCGCCAATCCTGTGGCCTCTGCGGATGTGGTAGCTAGCAGAGGCGTGATGTGTGCAAAGCAAACTCCTATGTCTCCAAACACTAATCTTGTGCAGCAGAGAGCAGGCACCAGAAATGTCAGGAACAACTACAGGCGAGTAGTACTCAACGAACTCGTCAATCATCAACAGCAAGAAGGGGTAGCTAGACTCAATGGCTTTATCGCCTTATAGCTCTTATGGGGTAGTAAGTACCTGTAGGAATTTTTTTGTTCAGACAGAATGAATGCATTTGCTTCTCTCTAAAATGCATTCTCTTACAACATTAGTAATTCTTGTTACTTTTAGCAGTTTATATTGGACAGAGCACTGACTTCGGAGAAAACATTCCAACTAGGCGAAATTGAAGTAGCCAAAAAGAAGCAATATACTTTTATGCCCCACAAACACCAATTTATTTGTTGTAAACTTCCCTTCTTTAATTGGCACTATTAATCAAACCAAATCACACAGATTAACTAAGGTGTGACAATGGATTCTACTTGGAGGTCCGAGTTTGCGTACTAAGAACGGAACAAGATAAAACCACATTACCATAGGAGTTCGTCGAGTCCGGTTTCAACACAATAGACTTGTCTTCATTTGAATATCCATCGGCTGTAAAAATCAATGTGTCTTGCCTATTTCGTGTAAAAATATAGCAATATTATTAGAAATTAAAAATATCAATATTATCAAAATTTATTTTATTCCTGCTCCTCTGTACATTCCTATCTTGATGTAAGATTATACGGTTCCTAACACGCAAGATGTTCGTTTACCTATATTGCCCCCACATCTAGCTACCTGTCATACTTTTAATATGGGGACACAGATTCTCCGGTCCTGCCCTTAAGACTACGACGCAACACTGAAGAGCACTCTTTAGCTGTTCTCTATAAAACTCCTGTAATCGCAAGTGCACTCTTTCGCCCTCTTAATTAATAAACACTGAATTTCTTGTTTTACTTAGCTGTAATATACTCTAACTATATATCAGAAGCAGCCACATTATGTGGAATACACTACCAAGTAGAAAGCCCAATTTAAACCGAGTCCTATGAACATGACTGTTTAACCTAAAACTAGCTGTCTGCTTATCGAGATGAGAGGGTTTTAGTGGCTTCAATTTCAATCTTAAACGTGCTACCCGCGCTGGCAGCCTTTTCCAACTTGACTATTTCATGAGGTTTTATGATCCTGCACAACCTGCTCCAATATCAGTGGTCATCTGTATCAGCTTCCGACTACGACCTGGTTCACCGCTAAATGCCAACACTGCAGAACGCGGCCTTATCCGTTGTCGCTTCATTATTCGGTGTGGAAAGTTTCTGCAGATCACCTGTGGTCGGCCTAGTGCCATGGGATATTGTCGACAAATGTACAGGAAAGCGGTGGAGCACCATTTCCGTACACTGTTACATATACGAAGCTCTGAATGCATAGAAACAAGCGAACAATCTTGTGTATTGTACGCGAAAACCAGAAAAATGAGAAATTCACGTTTGCCGCGCCAATTACGGGAAACAATTGTAAAAGTTTTGCTTGCCATCTCTCCTTAATGAACTTTCCGGAGACGATGGCACAGACGTCACTGACAAATCGTTCAAGGATTTGCGTCGTATTTTTTGCACAAACACATATCGCATTATTGTTAGTTTTTTTTGTCTGACTATGTTATATGTTCTCATTCTGCTGTTTTTCCTAGTGTTATGCATTTTTCGTTCATAATATCCCAAGTAGCACAAAGTGGGCTATTACGTAGGGGCCCGCGCTGGGCCCGTGGGGGCAGCCCATACGGGCCCCATGCGTGATTTGCAACACGTACCCAGAGGGGCCCCGCGTGGGCTGTCTAATTTTGCCGCGATCGGTCCCAATCTGTATCAGTGTGGGCAGCCCAAATAGGGCTGCCCGCATTTAGCCCAGGCAGACGAATGTGGGCAGCACACCAGAATCATTAATGAGTCCCATGTTTGTGCAGGCAGTGCCGTCCCATTGATAAAGGTTTTAATTTTTAAGTCGATTAATCCCTCCAATACCTGAATTGTACAGGTGCAGGATTTGCGGAGGCCAGTCCGTTTCGGGCTGACCCACGTGCTGCCCTCATGGGTTGAATCTGGCATTTTCGGGGCTGCCCAAGTTTCAATAATCATCAAGTGCGAAACATTAAGCACTATTTTTTTGCTTGTATGCGACACTCAGTAACATAAGAGAAATTTATTCCGAACACTACAATATTGTGGGCTGGCCCACATCACCCCCAACATGTTGGTCTGATTATTTTTTTGGGTGGTGTGTGTAGAATAGTAATGCCGCAGGAAACATTAGGAGGTCGTTCAGTACATACTCGTAAAGCGGAACAGTTACTGTTGCATATTTTCTGTCGATACTGCATAATTAACGTAGTTTTTAAAGTAAAAATAGATAGTATTTATTCATCTCATGAATATGCTTAGGACTGTTATGTAAAACCTCCAGAAGAGGCAATTCGTCGCCTGTATAAGATGATTTACATAAATAAAATGGTGCCTTAAAGATAGCGTAGAGACGTTTCAGAGAGGTAAGCCCGCCTACGGCCAATTTGGGGCCCCCTGCGGCCTTTCATGGGCCGCCCCAATTGGGCTGATTTTATTTTTACCGCATGGGGACTAGAATATCTGTTGCATTTCCCCGCAAGTACCCCAAGAAATACCCGTGTGGGCAGCGTGGGGGTGTGCTCGCTTTTCAGCCCGGCCGCAAACCATGCGGGTCCTATTCGGCTTTTGCGTGGGCAGCCCCAATCGGACTAGCCCGTCTTCTATTTGCTTTAGGCCCACATTTGCATCGGATTGCCCTAAATTGCCCCGCAAGAGACCGATGCGGGCAGAAGCGGGAAGGAGCACTTTCCTGCCCCGCTAACGGCCATGTGAAAATTATCCAGGTTTTTGGTGAGCAGCCCTAATTGGGGCAGCCCAGGAATTTTCTGCATGAATTCCACATTTCCGTCTGACCTTCCCACAAGTACCCCTCAACGGTCCCATGTAGGCAATGTGTGGGCATACCCGTATTTAGCCCCGCCGCGCCCCATGCGGGACCTATTCGGCTTTTGAGTGGGCAGCCCCAATTAGATTAGCCCAGGCTTTTCCTGCATTTCTTTGCATTGGCCTTAAAATTCCCCTAGCGGGACCCTTTAGGGTCACATGTGGGGATATGTACTCAGTTAGCCCTTTCCACGCCTATATGATGCCCAGATGAAAAAAGCAGAGTTGCCCGCTAGATCCCTAAACAGGGCCCTCATGGGTGTTATTGTGGTTGTCCTACTCCAACTTGCCCATATGGGCCCCAGGTGGGCCACGTAATGTGTGCTACTTGGGATCTGTCACGTTCCATAGCCTAAACGTTTGTCATTGTTATTCGCATCACACTTTTGTTCTTCTGTATGCTTTTCTGCTATGAGCAGCTGGGTTCTGCTAGTGTATGTCTGCTATTGACGCATCAAACGCTGTCAACTGTATGCCTTCTAGGGGGCATACTTGTAATTTTATGGGGCACGGACCTCGTAAATCCCATCTTGGGCCTTTTGTTCGTGCTCCTAAGCATCGTAGGATGCTACAGTAAACTGATCTGATTTGATTTAATTTGATCTTACCTCACCGTTAAAGCCAACCTGGACCTTCTGACAGTAGGAATGATTCAAAAGTTTTTCTACTGTGAAATACGCCGCTGAACATTCCACCCTTCAGCAGTAATGATCGCTAACCATTCAAAACCTGTGTGAAGTATTTATGTGGTAGTTAGTACTGCTGAATTAAGCCGGCACGCCGGACTCTGCAAATGTTCGCACTTGGTCTGATACAATATTTAATAAATAAAAAAGGCCACGCAGCCGCCACTGTCTATAAAAAGTTCCCGTTCACGCTCGTGTGAAATTTCAAATTCTTTTGTTGTTTCGCTGTCTGTTAAATGTATACTAATTATAGGAATTAAGCGATGCAAAACACGGCCAAGACTTTAGCTCCGCCAAAGCACCATAACACGGCAACGTTAACGGCCCCAGTTTCCATTTTTCCTTCCGGATCCCGGTTCACGAGAAAATTTCCAAACGCATATAAAAAAATGTTCAACTTTGCGTCACACGCACTAATTGCATAAAGTCGTAAGCTATCACATTAGCTGTGTGAAAACCACCCGACGTTAATAAAATTCTCGTCGAAACAAGAACTGGGCATAGGCTGGAGAAGCAATACAAAGTGATGATACGCAATGTTTCCCAAAAGTAACCAATCAGATTCGAAGTGAAGGAAAGCGTAGCAGGTGGTGATAGAAAATTGAGTGGAGGATGATGCTAAGGAGTTTGAAGGGTGAAATAGCTACAGATAGCACAGGACCGGGATGATTCAAGAAATTTCGGAGAAGCCTCCGCCCTGCAGTAGCTATAGTCAGGCTGATGAGGGCGACCTGACGTAGAGCTTAGTCCTCGCTTCAAATTATATTGTTGCGAAGAAGATCGGCAGTGGCGCGAGAGAAGCCCTCGCTCTAGGCCAGATATTAAAGCACCGCTCGTCGTGTCGCCATGTTGTGCCGTCTTGTTGTCAACACGTAATATTTCGGTTGGAGGTGCGGGGTACGTCATTCCCATCCTTGTCTTGGAGAATCGACGCCATCAGTATGCCGGGACCATCGACCGAGAGTCCTGGGATATTTCCACGCAGCTTTGGCCCAGCCCTTCCTGCCCAGACTTGACCACCCGCAACTACCGCCGCTCAGCCCCCAGCCGGTATCTGAACATAAGGCACACACGCGAATCCACCGGAGACCAGATCCGAGCAAAGACCAGACGGACACGACGAACCGAAAGAAACGAACACGCAACTCCCGCCCCTCCCAACTGCCCGACGCGATCTCGAGCAATAGGTCCTATGGATGCTTTGGTGGCGGATGGATGAAGAGCTCCAGGGGAGGCGGATCACAGAAGCATCCTGATGGTCATCGTCATTGTGATGGCAAGCGCATCATTCTCTTCTATCTTTTCTTGAACATCCTCATCATCACGTCACCACCAACCTCAGTGAATTCCGATCGTCATGATCGCTTAGTGGCCCCGAGAAGTGTTGCGAATAAGATCGGAAGTGGCGGGAGAGGAGCCCTCGCGCTAGACGAGCCATTAAGCCATCGTTCATTCTGTCGCTATGTTTTGCAGCCTTCCTGCTTGCCACAACGTAATAATATACTCGAACGTGCCTGCGTAGCCTATGAGTATCGTATGTATTTATAAGACGAGTCAAGGGTCTATAGGGCTCAATTCTGATTTTTATCCTCATCAGCTTCAGTCGCAGTATACCTACTGAAAGGTGAAGGCCTCGTCCATATTACTCCAACTAATCCGGTCGTGTGCAAGCTGCATCCACTTGACCCCGGCGAACTTCTTAACCTCATCCTCACACTAAATGTTCTGCAACCCTCTGTGGCGCTTTCTTTCTTCGAAACAAATTTGTTCCCCTGGATCATCGGTTATCCTGCTTTTACACTACATGCCATGTCCTTGTCTATTTCAGATTGCTTTCCACTAAACTGTCGTCAACTCGTGGTATTTATTTGACCCCCCCCCCCCCCCCTCCGCGCTTCTTATCTCTTACCATTAAACCTACCATATTCGATTCCATAACCCTCTGTATTGTCCTAAGCTTAAGTAGAACTCATGTCGTTAGCGCCCCTGTTTCAGCCACACACTTCAGTACAGGTAAGATACAACTGTTATATACCTTCCTTTTGAGCGATACCGATAAGCTACTAGTCATAACTTGCAAGTATTTCTGAAATGCGCTCCTTTCTATTCTTATGTTGTGGTTGCTGCACTTTCAAGGTCCGAATTTGCTGTCACTAACTGTCCTAAGTACATATTCGCTTACTACTTCCAGCGTTTTGCAGCCTATTGTAAACTGTTGTTCCTTCCCGAGGCTGTGGGACATTACTTTTCATTTATGCGTACTATATTTATTGCCTGCCTTTCAGCTTTTCCTGTCTAGATGATCAATAATTCCTTGAAACTGATCCCCTGAGTTACTTAGCCAGAAATCTTCATCAGGGAATTGCAGTTTACCGAAGTATTTTCCATCAACCCTTCTCGATAATTACTCCCAATCTAATTTCCTGAATACTTCCTCTACGCGAATTTTGAATAGTACAGGAGAGATCGTGTGTACTTGCCTAATACCTTTTCAGATGAGAATTTGAATAATTCCTTCTTGCAGAACTATGGTTACTGTAAATCCGCTATATTATAT
>JAJIZL010031943.1:29525-61555 GCA_023969395.1 Amblyomma maculatum
TTCACATATGGCTCATCTACACCCTGATCTCGCTCTGTCTGCATGACTGCCGAGGTTTCGACTAAATGAAAATGTTCTTCCTTTATCAATGAAGGACATGTACAATAACTGGTTATATTGCGAGTATTTTTCTTTCATTTGCTTGATAGTATTGCCACGGCCACTCGATAGAAGCGCACTGGATGCGGCCTCCTGCGTCGCGCCGCCGTCAGTGGGGAAGCGCGTCCTTGGGGAGTTTACAGTTGCGCCCGCTATTTCTCCTGAGGGCGCCACTGTTCGGGGACACGTCGCTGCCGGGGTCGCCGGCTCTGAGCGCGCAGTTTGGTTCCTTTCTGGACGCGTTCGCCAAGTGTCGCCGTCGTAAACTCAAACTTTTTTGTGTACGCGTGTGCAAGCTCGTTAACGTTGGGACGGGATCCGTTTGTTTTTTAAGGCGAAAGCTGTTCTAGGCTCATGGAGCGAAAATCTGTGCGCAGAAGCTGTGGCTGCAATCTGTGTGCCGCATCTGTGCACTGGTTTGTCAGTCGCGAAAGCGAACGTGCAAGGAGGGAGATTAAGAATGAAAATGATTGATGGTGATAGGTAATCAATAAAAGTTATAAATAGACATTGATAGAGGTAATGACTAATGCTAATGACTAAAATGATTTGTAATGACCAATATATCAAACTATGACATGTAATGACCGCAATTGATTAGAAATGAGTACAAGTGCTTAGCGATGTGTGGTGATGACTATAATATCTAGGCCTGACTCATCATTAGTGCTAATGACTACGAAATGACCAATATGTGAAAGGATGACATGTAATGACCACTGCTGATTCTAAATGAGTAACCTGCTTAGTTATGAGTGATAAGGGCTACAGACTACGCAGGCAGACTCATCATGACTGGGAAATGACCAATATACCAAACGACGACTTGAAATGACGAACTGTGGAAAACGATGAGAGGCAAATGATAGGACAAGGGTAGTCTTTCGCCGTTCTGCGCTTAAGAGACATCTAAGAGACCCTCAAATTGTATCTGCTGAGCTCGCTTCACACAAAGGCAGTAGCGAGGAGTGGAAATGCTTCCTCTGAAATGAAAGCGGCCCTGAGGTTAAAAAGTCCAGATGCTGAAGCATAATGCCCTATCAGCTGCCATTGAATTTGCTACAATGGACAGCAGAGTGGACTTGTTGGTGAATAATTATAGCTTAACAGTGCAAACAACGTGACGGGAACACAGGAGAAGAGGACGGCACAACCGCGCTAGTTGTGTTGGCCTCTTTTCCTGTGTTCCCGTCACGTTGTTTACCCTATTTAGTTACCAAGAAGCTGGCCAGTGAACTAGGATTTTTAACGATGTGTTATGAAGCAGATGAACACGATGAGGTAGCACCAGAAGCTTTTCTCGCAGGTTATGTTGCGAGGACATATCAGAAAAAGCTACGAAGGTGTTTTTTTTTTGTATAAGCATGCAATTTGTTCTAAATTTTGCCGCGCTAGTCTGAGTGGCCCTGCAAGTAAAGGAGCCTGTGCATACAACATTTATTTATACTCTTGAGACTGTTTGAGCCGATGCGATAAAATGAAAAGCCACGTTCCAGAGAAAATCCGGCGCCCACTCTGTCGGAAAGTAGAAAAAGAACCTCTTTGGTAAGAGGCACTTTAGTTGGTAATATGGCCAGACAGCTTTGGCGCAATGAGAACACATGACATGTTCAATGTGGCAGGAGCTGCCAAATCAGAGAGAGTCAATAAGATGTAAGAGTGAAATGGGAATTATTGAAAGTGGGACCCTTAGATCCCAAGTCAGGCACACTATACTCCTATAGGGCACGTTCGTACGGCTTCAGTAAAGAGGGGCCTTATATAGCTATGTGTAAGGTGCTATTTCATGTAATGCGGTGGCTTAAGGCTGCATTTTA
The DNA here is from genome assembly GCA_023969395.1 of Amblyomma maculatum. Taxonomy (NCBI): domain Eukaryota; kingdom Metazoa; phylum Arthropoda; class Arachnida; order Ixodida; family Ixodidae; genus Amblyomma; species Amblyomma maculatum. Next base: position 31,442 of record JAJIZL010031943.1, read on the forward strand.
ATGTTATGCGACAGAGGCAGCAATTACGGGATACGGTGAATAAGCAGGTAGCAAAAAGCGGGTACTCTAACGAGGCTCTGCAAGGAGCTTTAAGAGCCCCAAGTTTTGTTTATCACTACCAGGTTGTTGCGTAATTTATGCGATATTTGGTAATTATTTTGAGGCGACATGTCAGTCGTGCAAAAGCCTGTTGAAGGAAATATGAGTCAACAGGACCAGTTACAAGTTGATGAAAACCAAGGATAATGGAGGCTTGCTGTACCCCGCAAAGGAAGTAATTAAGCTTTGTCAGCTTACGAGCACCTTCATTAACAGGATGATAAAGTCTGAAGAGGTCCTGCGAAGTAGCAAGATGTGTAAACTTTTGATTTCATCATTGTTTTCTCACTGTACACAGTACCTGCAGCTAATCTATGAAAACAATGATCGTGCCCATGCTGAGGCGCTATGCAAGGTATTGTTAAGTTGCGGCACCCACTGACAGCGAGTTGGGCTGGAAATGTCAACTCAACAGTGGAGCGACATTTAGGGCTATGGCATAAACCTCTCTCATGAAAGGTTAGGTTTGCAATCTGCGATTGGTAATTTTCTTCCTTTTTTTGTGTGGCCATTTACTAAGCGTACTCGGCTGCTGGCTGAGTTTCGGCTGCAGTTGCGCGCTGATGCGTGAACATTGTTGTGATCGCAGCTAAGAGTTTCACAACAGGAACACTCGATGCGCGCTCTTCCATTGAAATTTACAAACGAGCAAAAATTGTACATGTTTGCGAGCAGCCAATAAAAATAGTAATAAAAACTTTCGGCGTATATACTTAGCACCTTGAGACAGACCGGCTCTATGAAGCGCGCTTAGTTCTGTCATGCAAAATGCGGGAAGCCATGACGGATAGCCTCCTGGCGTAAAAAGTTTAAGGTCTCCAACTGAGTCGAAGAACCCAGGTTATCATGTAGGTTCAACCTAATAACTATCTTCATATTTCCAACGTAACATTTGTCAAAATGAGATAGAAAGGTTGGTTACATGTCGCATTTTCACAGAGGTTGCTCACAGTAGGACAATATATTTTTATTGGATAGCGCTGTCAGCTTAGAACAGGTTAACATCAATTTGTGTATAAAAGCTGTATGCAGGAATGAGTAAATGGTATGAAAATGACACACGGAATTCGCTTCATACTTAAGTGGTTATGCATTAGGCTACCATGGCAGCTGAACAGCTTCGAATTGTTTACAGCCGGGTGACATTTTCATGTGACAAACAACTTGATCCGAATGTAACATCACGGTAATGTGAGCTCTCCATTCGAGTGGCCTTGACCCACCGTAACATTAGGTTTTTCGGGGTACACTCCAGTATACATCGTTGCCGAGCAAGCGCTAAGTGCTGACATGGTCACAGTAGACATGACAGTATGTGCTAATTCGTGTAGCCAAGTTGTGTGAAGCGGAGCTCTTATATCCTTAAAAAAAGGCTTCTACCACGCCGACGCCTCCCTGAAACCGCAGCCAGGCGCAGCTCTCCGCGCGCGGCTGTCCCCGAACGGTGGCGCCGCGGTGGTGGCAACGGGAAGTAGGCGCCTCCCGCCGGTTTCGGGCAACGTAGCAGGCCGCACCTAGTGTGCTTCCATCGAGCGGCCGTGGTATTGCCGACAACCATTCAAATCTCTGTTTTTTAACTGCCGCCGGCATGCTGCTTTATTCTTGTAAATTGGAGCGCACGGATCGATTATGTGCTCTTTGTTCATGGTCATTGTCGCGAGACGCGGCTTTACCATTTCCTTTGCTGCGAAAGATGCTCCCACATATATCTTGAAAGATTCTTGCCACGTGCGTGTGTTTCTACAATATCTTAAGGTATGTCAGTCTCCACTGTGCTGCTTTATCTCCATCGTTCTTCGCCGCGTTGAACTCGAGCGTGGAGGTGTGAAACGAACATTCTTCTTTCGAGAACCGCCGAACACGATTGTTGGTATCACAGCCGCCTACTACTTAATTATTTTGTGGGCGCAGGTCATCACAATAAAAAGTTTATTCAAGTGAATTTCAAGCCTCCTCGTTTGTTTCAACGGCATTGTCACCACTGCGTGATATCTGGTGGAGGCACTGCCTTTCGTGTATGGTCGACCCCTTTAAGACAAGACCACTGGCCTGTTCCTGTCGTCCTTTGGGACAAGCCAACAGGCCACCGGACCAGCCGCCAACTTCAATAGCTTCAACACGACATGCATTGCTGCCGGACCCCGTTGAACCCATGTGGCGTCAACATTGGCAATATGCCCGTCTACACTACTAGTCTTGCAGCCAGAGGAGCTCCTCATCTTCCAAAGACTGCACACTAAAGATGCGGAAGACTAAATTGACATTTTCGACCGCATGCCAGCATTCAATGGCTGGAACGACGCTTCGAGACTCGGGAAAGCCTACTTTGCTTTCTAAGGAGTAGAAAGAACCTGGTTTAAAACACACAAAACTTTTTAAATGACTGGGAAGCATTCAAGCAGATCAAAGTAATCCTGTTGATTCGCAGTGTTAAATATCAGCTATTTGGATGTCTGCCTCGCCAGCCTTTAAAAACAGTTGCGGAGTTCTCTCACGAAGCAGTGAGTATCACAGAACTGAGAAGAAAGGAAGTGACTCTGCATCGGTCTATCGAAACGCTTTCTGAACGCCACTACGATCGATCACTCGAACAGGCTTGGGCAAGTCTCTGAGCAGCGCTTCTGCGAGCGGAGACAGCCTTTAAGATCTCATCCGAGGGATCGTGAGCGACGAACTCCGCCGGTTCCTGCCATCCTCCCAACAACCCCAAGTGGCAAAGCTTACGGACGCCATCTATGAAACATTAGGGCAGCTACTCGGCACTCCTCAAGCGACGGCTTCGATGGTCTCAGGAATACACAACAATGAACTATGCTGCTGCATTACGTCGTGCTGGTACCCGAAGTGACCTTCTAAGCCCACACCAATACCGTCCTGTTCAAGAAAGCTGCCACTTGGATCCCGCCCGCCAAGGCTATGAAGGCTATAGGGCTTCTAACAACCGAACACTATTGTGGTGAGCCTGGACATATCCTCCGTCACTGCCCATACAAATGGATTAGCCTGCACGGTTTTGCCACCGACGCCCGACGACACCATCGTCGTGAGCAACCAGAAGACATTGACGACTTTTGGAGGGGAGAAAACACGTTGCCAGGATGGCTGTCACGCCCTCATCGCCATACAACGCCAGATTTGTGTTGCCGGGCCTCGGCTGTGAGCAAGGAAGATCCTCTACTCAGGGTCAGTTCAGTTCAGTCGTTCAGTCGTGTCCGACTCTTCGTGACCCTATGGGCCATGTCACGCCACGCTTTCCGGTCTCTCACTATCGTCCTAACATCACATAACTTCATCTGCAGTGCCTCGAGGATGCCATCTAATCATCGCGTTCGCTGCCTACCCCTTCTCCGGCGACCCTGATCCTTTCCCAACATCAAATCTTTCTCCAGCGACTCCTCTCTTCTCATCAGATGACCACAGTAGCTGAGCTTTAACTTTAGAATTTGACCCTCCAATGAGCAGTCAGGGTTTATGGTCGACAACATTGACTGATTTGATCTTCTAGCAGTCCAAGGAACTCTCAAGGGTCTTCGCCAACACCACAATTCAAACGCGTAAATTCTTCGGTGGTCAGCCTTTTTCACAGTCCAACTCTCGCATCCATACATCACAACTGGAAAGACCATAGCACGAGTTATACGGATCTTGGTTGGCAGACTAATGTCTCTGCTCTTTACTAGGCGGTCAAGGCTAACCATTGCTCTCTTTCCCAGAAGCAGGCGTCTCCTAATTTCATGGCTGCAGTCTCCTTCCGAGGTAATCTTGGAGCACAAGAAAAGAAAATCTGTCACAGCTTCCACTTCTTGTCCATTGATGCTCCAGGACTTGATAGGGCAAGACGCCATGATCTTTGTCTTTTTAATGTTCAGTTTAAGCCCAAACTTCTCACTCTCTTCTTGTACGCGCATCAGAAGTATCTCGAGTTCCACTTCACTTTCTGCCACTAAAGTGGCATCATCCGCATATCTAAGGTTGTTGATATGTTTTCCAGCAATCTTAGTTCCTGCTGAAGACTCGTCCAGATCGGCCTTCCTCATGATTCACTCTGCATATAGGTTAAATAGGCAGGACGACCGTATGCAGCCTTGCCTCACTCCTTTCTTGATCGGAAACCAAACAGTAAGACCATGCTCAGTTCTGACTGTGGCCTCTTGCCCTTCATACAAGTTCCTGAGGAGACAGATGAGGTGAATTGAAACTCCCATCTCGTGGAGAGCTCGCCACAATCTGCTGTGACCTACGCAGTCAAACGCTTTCGCATAATCAATAAAGCAGAAGTAGATGGGTTTCTGGAACTCTCTTGCTTTTTCCATGATCCAGCGAAGGTTGGCAATTTGGTTTCTAGTTCCTCTGCCCTTGCGAAACCCAGCTTGCACGTCCGAAAGCTTCCGATCCACATACTGCTGCAGCCTACCTTGGAGGATTTTCAACATCACCTTGCTCGCATGCGAAATAAGCGCGATCATGCGGTAGTTGGAACAATCTTTAGCACTGCCTTTCTTTAGAATGGGGATGTAAACTGACCTCCTTCAATCCTGTGGCCACTGCAGGGTTGTCCAAATCTTCTGACATAATGTCTGCAGAATGTTAACAGAGTCATGGTTGAGGTTTTGAAGCAACTCAGCTGGAATGCCATCAATTCCGCTAGCTTTGTTCTTAACAAGGCTGGTAAGGCCCATTCAACTTCACTCTTCAGGATGCCCGGCTCGAGATCAGTAATCCCAACCATTTTATATTTGGTTTGCACATTCGGGTCCTTCTTGTGCAGTTCTTCTGTGTATTCCTGCCACCTCTTCTTTATCTATGAGGCTTCAGTGAGGTCCTTGCCTCGTTTGTCCTTTATTATGCCCAGCTTAGCACAGAAGCTTCCTTTGATATGTTTCATTGTCTTATACAGAACTCTTGTGTTCCTTAATTGGCTGTTGTCCTCAACTGCTTGACACTGTATGTTCGGGAAGGCATTCTTATCTCTCCTTGCTATTTTCTGGAAATCCGCATTGAGAACCTTGTATCTTTCTCTTTCCCCCATAACTTTTGCCATCCTCCTTTCCTCAGCTATTTGAAAAGCCTCTTCAGAAACCAGTTTGCTTTCTTGCATTTCTTTTGCTTTGGAACTACCTTAGTAGCAACTTCTTGTATTATATCACGAACATCAGTCTACATCTCTTCGGGCTCTCTGTCTTCTAGATCTAATTCTTGAAATCGATTCGTCACTTCCACAGCATATTCTAATGAAATTTTATCCAGATTATACCTGAAAGGCCTTCTAGTTTCTGCGTTTTCCTCAATCGAAGCTTAACTTTGGCAACAAGAAGCTGGTGATCGGTGCCACAATCGGCCCCAGGCCTTGTTTTTACTGCTTGTATAGCGCTTCTCCATCTCTGTCGGAAAAGAATATAATCGATATGATTCCTTTACAGACCGTCCGGTGAAGTCCATGTGTACAGGCGCTTCTTGTGCTGTTGAAAATGAGTATTTGCTATGGTCAGGTTGTTTTCTTGACAAAACTCTACTAGCCTCTGCCCAGCTTCATTTGGCTCGCCAAGACCGAACTTGCCTATAATTCCGGATATTTCTTCACTCCCGACCTTAGCATTCCAGTGTCCTATGAGAAAAACGACGTCTGATGACCGGGTGCGGTCTAAAAGGCATTGTAGGTCCGCATAAAATCTCTCAACATCAGCTTCTTCAGCAGTAGTGGTCGGTGCATAGACTTGGATAACTGTTATGTTGAAAGGGTGACCTTGGATCCGAAGTGAAATGATTCGGTCGTTTTTTGGGCTTGTACCCTAGCACTGTTTTGCCCATTCTTCTGTTTACTATGAGAGCGACCCCATTCCTTCTCTTGGATTCGTGCCCACAATAAAAGACATAATGGTCGCCGGAGTTAAATTCTCCCATTCCGGTCCACTTGAGCTCGCTGATACCCAAGATATCAATGTTCAATCTGTCCATTTCTCGCTTGACGACATTCAGTTTACCTTGCGTCATAGATCTTACATTCCATGTTGCTATGTGATATATTTCCTTGCAACATCGGACTTTCTGGTTGCTTCCCGAGGCATCCACAACTGAGCGTCCTTTTGGCTTTAGCCCAGCCGCTTCATTTGTCCTGGAGCTACTAGGAATCGCCCTTTGTTCATCCCCAGTAACATGTGGGACGCCTTCCATTCTTTGGGCTCATTTCCCGGCGCCATAGCGTTAATGGTATTGTGACTGGCCATAGGGTTTTTTTGGCGGGAAATAATGGAGTGGGTTGCCATTACCTGCTCCAGTGAATCACATTTTGTCAGAACTCTCTGCCGTGACCTGTCTATCTTGGGTGTCCCTGCACAGCAGAGCTCACGACTTCATCGAGTTTCGCAAGCCCCTCCGCCACGACAAGGCAGTGATCCATGAAGGGGCTACTCAGGGTAGGGGAAATTAAATGCAGCGTAAGGTGAGGGCATTTATTGCTGCAAGGCTTAAGAACTGCAGAAGGTGTAACAGCAGCGATCAGCGAGGCCATCCAGGTGCGGGAAGAGGCGAAGATCATGCGGCTAGAGCACTACCCTGTCTTCTTTACAATGGCCCACGGGAACAAAAGAATCCAACCTGGCGACTTAAGGGACGGAGATGACTACGAGAGTATACTAAGTATTAAGGCGTTGGACGTGCACTGTCTCATGGCTGCGGCAACGGAGATCGGGAGACGTTGGGAGGGGCTCAATAGCATAATTAACAGCTGATGGTCGCTTCAAGGCACGATAGGAACCATGCTATTTTAAGAGAAGTTTCCTGGAGACGCCCGGTGTACAGCAGGTATCTATAGCCAGACGAGAGAGCCAGGAGTGAAAGACGAAGCAGCTGGATCGTCTTTGTTGCGAGCTAATTGGAGGTAATGCGTAGCCGTCGTGAAGGACCACCCATTTGGCGACAATCTTTGGCGTACTTGGCAGCTTGCGAAACAGTGGTGCATTCAAATGTGTCAGGGTTGTAGGGTAAGACAGTATAGATGGTAACGGAGGGATGGCGACCATAAAGAAGGACGAAATGAGAAATCCATGTAGTAGACTGTGTGGCAGTGTCGTACAAGAATTTATTATAGGGAAGTACCAGGTCCATTTTGTGTGATTCGCGCCGACTTACATAGCCAGTACATCACCAAGAGTGCGGGTAAAACAATCAGTGAGGCCGTTTGTTTGAGGCTCGTACGCAGTGCAAGTCCAATTAATTACGTTGCTCTCGCAGAGAAGAGCTTGAATGGCATCGGACAAGAAGACGCCGCCTGGGTATCTGAGCACCTCACGAGGGACGCCATGTGTAAGGATGAATCGCACACAGAAAGAAGGGTGCCACATCCTGGGCTGTCGCAGCAGGGAGAGCGGTGATTTTAGCATACCAAATTAGGTGGCCTATGGCTACAATACCCCATCGTTTAACCAGATGCTTTGCATGGGAGGGGCCTCTATAAATCAATGACAACTCCATCGTAAGGGCAAGGTGGACAATGTAGTGGCTGAAAATCTGCACAGTGCGCCCCTTGCGGCATTGGCAGTCGAGGCAGGAAGGAGCAAACGAACTTCAAGACAAAGTTGGACATGCCACGCTTGTAATTTCAGAGGCACAGGCGCATGTACATCTTGAAAAAGGTCCACGTGACCGCTTAGTATGTCAGTGTGAAAGCATGAGTAAATGTAGGCCCGTAGGTATTATGGAATTACGAGCGCCGTTTTTATTCATCAGAACGGTAATTGCGATGCTAAAGCAGGTCGTCACGGATGTCAAATATGAGCTGGACGCCGCAGGGCGCCCGATGGTGTAACCACCGATGGGTCGGAGAGAAAGTCGAAAAGGGCCCTAATTCAAGGAGCTTTGCACTGTTCCGAAGGCATGTCGCTGATGGCGGGAGATGGTTTAGGAGTCTAGATTTCGCATAGGCTGGCTATTTCGGCTGGTAGCGATTAGCTGGACAAGACATCGGCGTCCTTCACGCCTGCGACCCGACTGATAGACGAAGTGAATGTCATAATCCTGAAGCCACAGCGCCCATCGTGCCAAGCGACCGAAAGGATCCTTTAATGAAGAAAGCCAGCAGACGATATATTGGACTGTAACGACCTCGAAAGGACGGCTGTACACGTAAAGGCAAAACTTGCAGATGGCCCACACAATGGCGAGGCATTCTTTTTTTGTTACAGTGTAGTTCTAGATTTTGCTGATTTTGCGGCTGGCATACACAATAACATATTCATCGAATCAAGGTTTGGGCTGGACAAGCACTGTGCCGAGGCCAGTACCACTGGCATCCGTCTGACCCGTCGGGGGCGCCGGGTCGAAATGGTGCAAAATTCAATGAGTCGTGAGGAGAAAAACAGGGTGCTGTAGGTGTCGTCGCACGCAGGTGACCAAGCCGAGAAATGGCATCACTGCCGAGGGGCGCCGTCAAAATGGCCGCAAATGATGCGAAATTGCGAATGAATTGCCTAAAATACGAGAAAAGCACTAGAAAACTTCGTAGTTCTTTATAGGAAGATGGCTTGGGGGAAATGCAGTCACAGGACAGCGTTTGGAGGGATCAGGACGTGCACCATTTTTCGAAACAACGTGACTTAAAATTGTGAGTTCAGGAGCAGCAAAAATGCATTTTTTATGTTCAGCTGCAGACGGGCGCTAGTGAGGCATGTCAAAACGTACTTCAGGCGACATAGGTGCGTATACAAATAGCGCGAAAAGATTACGATATCTTCCAATAGCACAGGTACGTTTTCCACCTGAGGCTACGCATAACAGGCCATCATTCGATCGAATGTGGCCGGAGCCTTGCACAAGCAAAAAGGCATGACGGTCAACTCATAAAGGACGTCAGGGGTCACAAAGGCGGTTTTTTTCCGATATTCAGCTGCCATAGGGACCTGCCAATAACCAAGGCACGAATTAAGTCACGAAAAGAGGGTATACACCTTTTCCTATGTTAATGTTAACACGTCGGTATTCCATACAAAACCTGACGGAGCGATCTTACTTTACGAGTAATACCTGCGAAACCAATGGGCTATCGCAAGGCTGAGTAACTCCGCTTGGAAGCATTGTGTCCACCTGTTCTTCAATAACTTGGTGTTCGGTGGAGGAAACCCGATATGGACGCAGACGTAGAGAAGCATGGGCACCGGCGTGTAAGTGAAGCTCAACAGTTGACGTGCGTCACAAAACAGGTCGGTGGCAATCGAAGGAGTTAAGGCACTTTTCAAGGAGAGCAAGGAGCTCGCTTCGCTGATATGAAGAAAATGATACATCAATTAAAAGAAGAAAGAGGAGGCAGGAGTAGGTGAGCTGAGCACGCTTTTGTCGAAAAGAGGTAACCCTCCGGCTCTGTCGGTGTTGAAGACATAACTGAAAAGCTGCACCATACCGATGCATTCGCCACGGCTCAAAACGAAGGGTCTTGAAAACGGGTTCGTGACACATAATGAAATGGGGCAGGCTTATATAGTCAGCAGGGCCGGCTAACAAAACTATTAGACGCTGTGAAGGTGACACTCTCATCTCAGTCACATGAGAGACACAATCACAATGAGCACACAGAAACTTTAGTGCTGTCCGCGGCAAAAACTTTGGCAGAAACAGACGCATCGAAAAACAGGGTCTGGTGCACGTCTGGGCAGCGTAGGGAGCGTTCCGCACGGGCACAGTTTTTGAACGCATCGTGAAGTGATAGGAGATCCCAGCCCAGAATTATCGCACGTGAGCACGACCGCAAAGCGATGAACTCGATTGTATACATGTGCATAATGCCTTAGATGAGTACTCGAGCAGTACCCGCAACTGACGGCTGAATGAGAGGCGCACTCGCAGTTCGTAACAAGTCAGAAAGTGGGTGTTTTTACTTTCCTCAGAGAGCGGCAAAGCGCTGCATCTATCACAAAGATCGTTGCATCGATGTCAAGCGCCATCACAGAAGGTAGAGGGTGTCTCCACGAAAACTTCAAATAAATTAGCTATTGATAACTGTGGCCTTCTAAATTTCGACAATAGCACAGTTCTCGCCTCAGGAACAGCGGCACCAAGTTTTCCTCTGGGATTGGCGAGGGACGGCGTCGCATCGGAGAAATAGAACGTCAATGCGGTGAAGGTGAACAGCGACCAGATTCGATGTGCTCAGGATACAGTGGAAGACATTTAGGCGGCTCAGGAAGAGAAGGGTTTTGGCACTGGTTCCAGTAGCCGGAAACGTCGGAAAGCGGACGAGGGACGCTCATGAATCGATGCAGCTCCACACCACATGACCTGGGAAGCCGCAGAAGTAGCAGATCGGATGATAGTCAGTGGTGGGGCAGGAGATCGCCTGGTGACCAGGCACTCAAATAAACTGTGCGGATTCTCGAGCGGGACCTGGAGGCTCAACATAGACAGGTGGTCGTGGCGGATGCGGTGGCGATAACCAGCGGCCGCATATGTCAACGAGGCCGCCTCATTCAGCGGTTGACAAGCGGGTGGAAGAGCTTCAGCTACCTGTTCTTGAATAATCTGGCGCTTACTTGGAGCTAGGTGTAGTGATGGCTCTTTATGACAAGAATTAAGGCAGAGCTGTCGAGCAACTTCCTGAATGAAGCTCTTGATCTGCGGCAGGAGCGCAGGCTGTTCATCTGCATCTGTCAGGTTACCACGCGACTCAGTGCGAATGGTGTTCCCGCGAGTTACGGGCCCTCTGCTTGAGTAGATCATCAAAACGTTGACCCAGTGTGACGAATTCTGCGACGGTGTGAAGGTCTCGCGCCAGAATATCTGAAAGGCGTCGTCATCGATTCCGTTTAGAACGTGATTGATCTTATCGGCATCTGACATCTATGCGTTCGCGTGCTTACATAAGCCGACGACATCCTCGATATCACTTGTTTGGTTTGTAGGGTTTAACGTCCGAACGCAATACAGGCTATGAGAGAAACCGCAGTGGAGGACTCCGAAACGTTCGACCACCTGGCGTTTTTAACGTGCACTGACATCACACAGCACACTGGCCCCTGACTTTTCGCCTCCACCGAAACGCGGCCACCGGGGCCGGTATTTGATACCGCATCCTTGGGAACAGTAGTCGAGCACCGTAACCACTTTGCCACCCTGGCGGGGCTCAATATTGCCGCGGACAACAGGGTAAGACGTGGCAATATTACCGGTAAACTCTCGCCAAGCTCCGAGACCGCGCACGCAGCCTGGCGGCCGAACATTTCAAGGAAGCTAGATTTGAATGCGGACTATTATGCAATGTCCACCACTTCATGGCTCCGAAATGATAGATTTGCTACGCCGGTGCGATAGAAAATCACAATATTTAGATTGGTTTCCGCAGCCAGTTTGTTATAAGCGTTTACCCGCTCATAGGATATGTGAGCCAGTCCTCAACGTCATAGTCGTCACTGCCGCTTAAGATGGCAGTGTCTCGATGACAGAGGGAGCCGGGACATATGACAGCTGGGCCAACTTGTTTGGCTTGGTGGTTGGCGTTTTCAGGCATTGCAGGAAGTGGTAACGTGCGACTTCTGATTTCCAAGGCAAAAGAATGAATCCTAACCGGTCGCTTATTTTAACTTTAAAAAAAGGACAATTGGTGCTTGTTTCTGCCTAAATATAATTAGAAAGTCGAGGTCGTGGCGTGCGAAACTGTTATAAGCCCTTAAAATCTCGATTTCTGCAAAAAGTGCTGCAGTGTCCCTTTAACGGGAGTGGCACGGTTTCAGTCGGCTGACATGAACGATGTCAGTCTGGACAGTCCCTTCAGGAAGACCTTCGTAATTAACGGCACTAACACGGCCAATACGCTGCAAGGTCCAAAAACCGACGCAATAGTTTCTCGGAGCGACCTCTATATCGGATGAGGAACCATACGCAGACCTGGGCGCCGCGATGATGTTCGACTTTGCAGTGACGGGGGTTGTATCGCTAAGTATGCCAACTTTGTATCTGACGAATGCGAAGCCTAGCCAGTCGGCGGCCTTCTTCGGCAAGTTGCGCGAATTCTTCGGCGTCAGACACGGAGGCGGGTGTATACAACCTGGAGTAGCATCGCATTTATTTTTGTAATCACTTCTCGTCCATGATGAAGGCGGAAGGGCGTGTAGCTGGTAGTTTCTGCCTCTGCGGTATTATATACAAACGTCACGTAGATTGGAATAGCCAGTTCTTGTGGTCGACGTCTACTTAAACGGAGATTATGTTGGTAAGAGTTTAGTTATTCAAGCATTTGGTCAGTTTGTTTGTCTAGATAGGCGGTACTTCTGCGGTGAGCTTTGCAACTGAGCCGAATTACTTCATGCACGAGCTGTGCATTAAATGCGGCTGCGCGGTTTCCGATATCAGTAGAAAGAATTGAGCATCCTATACTCGAATATGAAGCTAGAATAGCAGCTTGGGCATGTTGGTTATGCATCTTGAGGATAACAGCGCGGATAACAGCGCTCGTTGTGTCGTCCTCTAATCTTGTGCTCCGGTCCTGTGTTCCGCGCTGTTATCCTCAAGTCGAATATGAAGCAGAGCTAACAACTGTGCAAAAACACTAAAACGAGATACAATAAGGACACAGCAGTCGCCCACTTCAACTGCTTCCTACCACAAGGAAGAAACATACACATAGCGCTATATATATATATATCTCTTTATATATATATATATATATATATGCAGTGTAGGAAACCACAGCTAACAATTGTCAGTGTATTTAGTTTGCGATGGAAGTTAACAAATTTTATTGAAATATTGTTGGTTGAAATGCAGAGTGGACACAAGGCTAGAGTGTAAGAATTAAGTGTAAGAACGTACCTGAACTAAAGGACATTGTTGAACCATGCTTTCTTGGTCATTTTGTTGAGGCGCAGAGTGGTGTACGTATAATTATATCGGATCGGCCAAAAGTTTACATACAGAAGAATGTACAATCGTATAAGGAATTATCATCATGTGTCAACTCGTTAAACTCTTCACTCTACACTTTGGCAGATTACTGCTTCTCACACTGAAGCGGGCTGCATTTCGGATATCCCATCAGGTGTTTAACGTTGTGCTGCGTAACTTCCTAACAGTTAGCATGTTAAAGTACAAATGTTCAATTCAAGATCATTTACATTTAAAGAAGAAGAGGGGCAAAAGCCAGGTTTATGACTTGATATTAAATGGTTTTGTGCAGGTCAGATAGCAATTGAAAGGTGTGAATGCACGCAGCTGGAAAAGTTAACTTTTATTAGTCGACACAAGAAATAACCTGTAATTTCTGAATAGGGGCCACAAATTACCAATCGTATATGCATTTATAGTTCTGAAACGTGGTATCGACACCCCTGCTCCGCCTAATTAGACTCCCAAATAGGGGCGCAATTCAGAAGCTATGGGAAGGCTTGCAGAACGATCTACTTTTCACATGATTTTACCGCGCTCGCGCAAACTGCTTCTAGTTATGCATTGTAGTCGACTTACTGTATAGGTTCCCAAACCCGGAGGGTTTCGTATTTGCTTTCCATGAAGCACATCAGCCTCTCATCTCGAAATGTTACTGCGTGGTTCCAAACTACCTGTGCACAGCGCCGAAGAAGACATGCGCGACCATTTAAAGCACTGCTTTCCGACCTGCATTGTATTTGTGTACTGAATTGTAGGTTTCTTGTGCTAAAACATGAATACATTCAGAAGTTCCTCTGAGTCTCTTAACTCGGGAATTCCCAACTCGTTGCGACAACTTACCAAGAGCCATTCGTGTTGTAGTCGAAGAATATTACAAAAGGCTCTTTGGTAGCAGCGATCTCTGCAGTTACGCAGTTGTAGTTCAAATTGAGAAATGGACCAGAGTAATTCTTCTTAAGGACATATTTAGGAAGGAGGCCTTCATCGGACCTTGGAAGTGGCTGAAAAGGGAAAAAAGCATTTGTTCAGCTAACCGCATGCGATTCTTTTGAACGAAAGAATGCTTTTCGCCTCCTAGGTGCTATTGCCTAACGGAGGGTAAGAAATGAGACAGCGCATGATAAAGACACTTAAATTCAATTTGAGTTCTTCGTGGCTGTTTTTTTATGGCAGAAAAGTAACTCAGGTCAGCATGCTCCAAATTTCAGCATATTTTAGAGATGTTCTGCACAATCAGTCAAACCTACCGTTCGTTTGGAGCCTCAGGGGTATACTGCCTTATGCGCCATAAATACAACGCACCACAATATTATTTGCAAATCAAGATAGATTTGCAAGTTGGGCGGAGTTGCTGCTTTGTGTGCTCCAAAGTTGAGGTTTAATATGTAACTTTGGTGCGAGAAAGTTTAACGAGTAATTTAGGACACTACAACTTCTTTAGTTTGTTTGCATCTTCATGGAAGCAAAAAAGACGCGAAATATCAACGACTCGGTTTAGATCTACGTGCCACTTAGGTTACCAAACATTTCATGATAAACATTTATTGGTTTGTAAGCTCTATATTTTCTTGGATTGAAAATAAAGGATGTTTTCTATCGCCTCTCTTCCGCATACTTGCGAGTCATTCTTGTTTTGCACAGAATATTGTGTTCTGTTGTATTTATGTCGCATAAAGCAGTATGTCCCTGAGGCGCAAACGAACGCAGGTTTTACTGATTGTGCAGGAGATCCCTCAAATATGTTTAGATATCTCTGAGTTAGTTGCGAGGTTTTGGCTTGACCTAAACACATGAGAGTGCATGATATCTTCACAAGTACATTTACTCAGATGAGTAAGCAAGCATGAACAGGTATAGATTCAAAATAAATAGAGAAAAATGTTTGACGTTATTTGGCAGCTTTGCGCCGGGTCTTGAAATGTGAATAATGGTGCTCGTTTCTCCGCATAGCTCGGATGTTGCTTCCTCTCCTTTTGCAAAAATAAAGCCATGTGTAACGTTTTTGTGTCCAAATACGATGTTTTAGGTGCATGTATGACTTCCATTCAATCTTTAGAGATTTTATTAGCTGTAGCTCATTGTTTTTCTCATTTACTTTAGGCTGCCATTTATCAGCTTATACTTTAATCACAACAGCAGTCTTTATTGAACATTCTTCTGCAGTTTAGAACCGAAATGCCAGGCAAGCACAAAAATCTACTAAAGGAAGCAAACGAGGTTCTTGCTCCTTTTCATTCGACAGGGCAAATCTTCTAAAGGCTTAATAAATATAGAACATTTCCACCTTGCAGCTATGATGAATATATGCTAAGCTTTGCAACAAATTCAAGAAACACGCTATCATAGAGCAACGACTCACAAAAAGGCTGTCATATTTTAAAGCATAACGAGCAATAACGCCAAACGAGAAAAACCTTGTCAACACTGAAAACTACATTTTGAGTATATAGACATAGTTATTTTATATACGCTGTCATAAAAAAAAAAAGCTCAGTTATTTCACTTCCAGATGATGCGAGGAAAACCAGAAACATTATTTGTATACAGCTTGAGGGATCCAATGTCTTCTCTAAATAACAGCACTGATGGTAATATTAAGTACTGACTCTATAGGCAACATTACGTATTTCGATGAATTCAGTGATCACACAAATGTAGTTACCAACCCAATTATCTCACAAGCACTCCGATCGCGAAATCAAAATCATGAAGGACTACAACAAAGCCGATTATTCTCAAATGAATGCAGATTTTGTTGCAATATTTCACCACACATTCCTACCACCATTTCATTTCAGATCAGTAGATGAAAACTGGGCTATCTTTGAGGACGAGATCTGTCAGTTGGTCGACCTATATGGCCTGTTCTAGTGAGGAACTAGAAGCCAAATCCTTGGTTCAATAAATTGCTTAGACAATTTACAAACAAAAAGAAACGTCTGTGCAAGAAATCCTTGTTGACTGGTGATCAGCCCGATTGAAAAATGTATAAATAGCGTGTGGAACATACTGTGCTGCTATACGCAGTTACAAAAAGAAGTACTTTTGCCGCAACCCTCCCGCATTACTAAAATTAACGTCGAAGAAGTTTGCGCAGGCGACTGCACCGCAGCAATATCACTATTACATTTCATTTCAAGGCGAAACGCATTTATCTGTTCTCGATGATGATTGCCTATTAAAACTCAACGAATTATTTTTGGCTCTTTTCACGAAGGAAGACTATTGCAGAGTGCCGTTTGTTCTTGAATATCACTGGACTTTCATGGAACTCATTACTATAACTTTGAGGGCATATCAGATCTGATAGAGAACCTGAACCCTTCTACCTCTCGTGGAGTCAATAACATCAACTCAAGAATACAAAAAAATACAAAGCCTATTTCGATCGATATACTTTCTTGTATCTTTCAACAATCGTAACAGACTGGTTAATTGCCTGCACATTGAGAAATTGCTTAAGGTTTTAAAGCTGTGATAGAACCTCTGCTGATAGCTACAGGCTAATCTCGCTCAGAATTCATATGTTGTAAAATACTCGAGCATGTTATCTCCTCCAATATCCGTCGCCATCTCAAGTCTAATCGCTTTTTATTTCCTAACCAGCGTAACTTCAAAAAAAGGTTACTCGTGTGATACACAGCTGCTCGAGCAAACTGATCTAAATTTCAATATGGATGATAACGAACCGAATGACTGCATTTTCCTTGACTTTTGAAAAGCGTTCAATCGTGTAGCCCTCTGCCGCCTAATCTCCAGACTGTCAGCCACTCGTCTTCATCCCCTAACTCTATCACGGATTCGAAATTTTCTTGCAGTTCGCGAGCAGTTTACGCTAGTTAATAACTACTCCTCATCAACAGCTCATGTCACTGAAGTGTTCAACAGGGCTGCGTTCTAAGACCGTTGTTTCTTATTTATACAAATGACCTACCAAAATATACTTATTCCTGTGTGCATTTATGTGCTGATGATTGCATAATTTATCGTCAAATACAATCTACCGATCACAACCTCGTTTTTCAGCAGGACCTAAATTTTATTTACGTGTGGTGGGAAAAGTGGCTAATGATGTTTAACCCCAACAAATGTAAAGTGATGACTCGCAGCCGTAAACGAACAAACTCTAAGTTTCCTATCTCATAAATAATGCACCTGTGACTGAATTCGTCCCACATATACTGAGGTATTCATTTAACCTTCCTTGGTGCAAAGGCATTACTTCCGCCTGTGCTAAAGGATCCCGTTTACTTAGTTACCTCGAAGTACAAGAACTTCAATTCATCCTCATTCCCTCGAGCCATATCACTCTGGAATGACTTTCTCGAATCAAGTGTTTCATTAACTGATCTTTTTGCATTCCATAAGAACGTGCTCAGCTTGTACTGTTCGGTAACCGCTCCACATTATTGCACAATCCCGGCCTTTTGTTCTTCTGTAGCGATAGCTACACTACGCCAACCATTTCGCTTCTTCGCCGTGATTGCAATTTTGTCTTTGTCGCACCTTGGCCGTGGTCGCTCTGGTCTTGAGCCGTTGCCTAGCAACCGCCACATCTGGCGGCGCCGCTGAGCGTGTCTCCTCATGAAAAAAATTGTCTCCACCGGGAATTGAACTCCCATCCCTCGGATCCCCATCCGATCGCTTTACCAACTGCGCCACGCCCAGGATCTTATTCTACTTCTAGCGTGATGATAGTAGCACAGCTGATGGCGCCGCGGTACTATTGACTAACTAGTTACTAACTATTTACCAATTAGTAATTATACAGGACGAAATAGTCGTAAGTAATGACACATACTCGCTATGACCTCATCACATGATGATGCCATTGGCGGTGACTCCATTGTGATGTCACATTCGGTCATGTATAATAACCAAAAGGGACGTCATAATGACGTCCTATCCGATAATGACGCCACTATCGATAATGAGGTCAACAGGTGAAGTGTAGAGAAGCCTGGGATACCCTGCTGTGAAGCGCGGACCCTGCTATCCAGCACCGCACCGTCCATCTGGCGGATGAGGCCGCAACAAGCCAAGGGCTACCTGCCAGCCTCTAGTCCGCGGGCGCACGACTCCCCGTCTTCCCCGGAACGCATGCCGGGGGGGGGGGGGGGTGTAAAAGGACGCCCATTTCCGATGGTAATAAAAGATGTGCAACCAAACAACCAATCAGCCCACAGGGTGTTCGATCCAGGCCTCCGTGCGGCGCCATTCATTTGGCGCTTCCTCGAGCGCCGCACCACATTGCATTAGAAGCAGGCTCAGTGCAGCAGGCATCAGCGGCGTTTCACATCGGTTTGCAGGAAAGAATGGGCATAAAGAAAGTAACAAAATTCCCATAAAGAAAGGTGTTAGGCAAGGAGACACAATCTCCTCAGTACTATTCACAGCTTGTTTAGAGGAAGTATTCAGAGACTTGGAATGGGAGCAGTTAGGGATAAGGGTAGATGGAGAATACCTCGGTAATCTGCGATTTGCTGATGACATTGCCTTGCTAAGCAACTCGGGGGATGAACTGCAAATAATGATTGATAACCTAGACAGGAAAAGTAGAAAGGTAGGCTTGAAAATCAATATGCAGAAGACTAAGGTAATGTTCAACAGCCTCGGGAAGGAACAGCAGTTTACATTAGGTAGCGAAATACTGGAAGTAGTAGGCGAATATGTCTACTTAGGACAGGTAGTAACCGCAGATCCGGACCATGAAAAGTAAATAACAAGAAGTATAAAATTGGGATGGAGCGCATTTGGCAAGCACTTGCAGATTGTGACTAGCAGCTTACCGGTATCGCTCAAGAGGAAAGTATACAACCGTTGCATCTTGCCTGTACTCACCTATGGGGCTGAAACGTGGAGGCTAACCGAGAGAGTTCTACTTAAGTTGAGGACAACCCAGCGGGCTATGGAACGAAAAATGGTAGGGGTAACATTAAGAGATAGAAAGCGTGCAGAGCGGGTTAGCGAAATAACTCAAGTTACCGACATTCTAGTAGAAATTAGGAAGAAGAAATGGACATGGGCAGGACATGTAGTGAGAAGAGAGGATAACCGATGGTCGCTGAGGGTAACAAACTGGATTCCAAGGGAAGGAAAGCGTAGCAGGGGGCGGCAGAAAGTTAGGTGGGCGGATGAGATTAAGAAGTTCGCATGAGTCAAGTGGATGCTGCTAGCACAAAACTGGGTTAAGTGGAGAAATATGGGAGAGGCCTTGGCCCTGCAGTGGGTATAATCAGGCTGATGATGATGATTATGGTGATAGGCGCAGTACCTATCACAATTCTTTGCGGACACCTTAGCGGAGTCGTAAGGAAAAGGCGGAAAGTGGAAATGAAAAAAGAAAGTGGTGCCATAATGTAGGCCTTAAGAGCACCGAGCAACAAGCACTTACGCCTCATCGCACTTCAGTAGTCAAAAGCGCCGCCCCCTATTGCACCCAACCCGATCCGAAAGACCGATGACTCGACGTTTCTTCAAGCGGCAAAAGAACGATTTCAGCTCGAGTTGAACAAACTACAACCGGCTACCACCACGCAATGGGGAAGCAGTCTAGACTTGGAGCTTCAGCGAAGCTGTTGATTCAAACCATGCTATCGACAAAGTGGAAACCAAGACCGACTTAAATACAGACCTGCACAAAAAACAGGGTCCTATGGGACCTCGTGCGCCAACTTTCGTTACCTTTCTCGTCGTTGAGGGCGCTCAGTTGACCTGTTCGTCTGTCATTTTCATCATCATCAAATCACAAATTAATATAAACAAACTGTACCCAAATTAAAAAAAAAAATCTTTGCCCAAGTTATACTTCTAAAATTTTGCCTTTTTGTATTTTAGCGGACAGAGTTTATTTTTATAATGTTTTTCTCTCGCTAGAAGACATACCGCGATTCCGCTTTGTGCGACGGCACTGCAGTTACTCGCTGCACATGCGCAGAACAGGTGCTTGTGCATTACAGCGTGGACAGATAAATAAACTATACCGACGAAGAAAAATGACAGACCTAATAGACCCTTCTTAATAACAGGTTTACAGTAGCACCAGGTTAACCGTAGTGTTCGTTCCCTAGCGGCGAAGGCTATGAACTAGAAGGTGCGCGCTGGAGCAGTGCTACGTGTGCAGGTGTGTATTTCAGTCGGTCTTGGTGGAAACAGTCTCATTATTTACTGACCACCGAAGCGCCTTCATTGGTATATACAATAAAGTTCAAGCCGTTGCGTAAACCATGTGCCTTAATTTCAAGCGAAACCGAAGTGTAGTCAGGGATATCTAGCTCTCGGTACTCTACCAGCTTTAACCAGAGCTCAACACAGCCATTTTTTATATTTTGCATGCATTTCATGTATTTTCTTTTCATGTAACCAAGGCTATATTCAGCAATTTGATGAATATGTCTTATGATTTAACATTTTATGCTTGTTGTTTCAACCATATAATTACAGCCTATTCTTATTTTAACCCTCCTTACACAATGCCCACTGGGACCTGTAAGGTCTCATAAATAAATAAAAGCAAGTATGCTGCGCTTTCGGCAAAGAGAGATATTGAACACTTCGGGCTATGTCCATAATACCAAAAGCAACGCCCAAGAGGATCACGGGAGAAGGGGCAACTAAAAATGAAAACACGAGTTTTCATATTGGCAAGTGCAGGAAAAACTATGATAGGAATAATTCGAGATGTTCTTTGAAAGCTGTTTCTGAGAGAACAAGGCTGCCACAGCAGTTAAGTGCATTCAGTAGTGTACGTAATATATAGTACATCATATCGACGTAATGTTGAAGACATATCTCACCAGTGCTCTGCGTTGTGAATGTCATACTCTGATTTGCATTGTTCTATCCCAGTGAGTCTATCAGATAGTTTTTGTACCTCATTATTAAAAGTTTATATTTATAGCGCAACCTACATTCTATTGATATAAAGTTCTATGTCCGGAAAGACACTTCCGATATGCAAAAATATGACACTTTACATGCAATGCCTAAGATCCGTTTTTGTAAAACCTCAATTTTCTGACTACTTTCAGTTGTTTTTGCCCAAACGTGATATTCGTAGGTAATTGTAGATGAGAACAAAGAGTTGTGAAGTAGCGTTAAAAGACATGGCAAAATTGAAACAATGGCACCAGATGTTCCAACTGTTTCAGAAAACTTATCAAAGAAATGAATCATGTTTGCACAGCCACAGTATTTCGTCCGCAATATACACACCTAGTGTTTTAAATTCCCGTACTAATCAAATAGCAGTATTGTTTAGTTAAGTCACGCACAGCTCAAGTGTTTATGGTGGAGTTGAAAGTCAGCTTGAGATTTATCAACTTTAATTTGCAAGTAGTTTGTAAAGCCTATGCGTTATTTTAATTATAGTTTTCATTGCTCGATTTGCAAGATCTTAATTGGGAGAAACAGACTGATATCATCTGCGGAATTCAAAACCTTAGCATCGCTTAAAGAACACTTCATTGAGGAACGCAAGAAAATACAGGTTTACTTGGAGAACGTTCACCGATAATTGTTGCAAACTAGAACCTATGTCGCAGATATGAAGACGTTAGCAAGATACCCTTTCGTTCCCAAATTCCTAAGCAAAATAGAATAATTAACAATTAAAACCCTATTGATAAAAGGGTGTATGATATTTGTATGTTCTTACACAAATGAAAATTGTATAATGTTATTGCACCAAAAACATATGATATGCCCAGCTGTAGGAAGTCAGGCTACTGTGCTCTACATATTATCCACATGATCCTATATGTTCCACGTGATACCAAGATTTGTGCTAGAAATCATTCTTTCACACCCTCATTCAGAAGATCCCAATCATATGATTTCACAAATGCTAATTACATTATTACGTATGATAACATATGTAGATATGTAAAAGTCACAAACATCTGGCCCTAGCTACATTTCATCGGATCACTGCAAAACATACCCTCGTCAGTGCCTTGAGGAAGTGTGCAATAGGTATAGGCACTTTGTGCACTGATCTATAACTCGTAATTTCAATAAAATAATGTCAACTTTCTTATTCTGATTGTGACAACCGGGGGAAAAGAATACAAGTAAAATGCTTTTTGTAGCACTTGAGGCAGCGGAAGTCCGGCCATTCTGGCTTTTAGTTCAGGCGCAATTAGTGCTCCCTGAGAGTAGCAGCAAAATTAAACTAAATGAGCCTGTTGCACACTTTCACAGCCTATGCAGTTCCTGAAAACCGAGGAAACCTAGCTCTGGTGGTACTTGCATGAACATTAGTAGCACGTGCATGACTCGTCGTACTAAATCCTCGCTGAAAAGAAATTTAGAGCAGCAATTCCGTCCGACTATTATTTACTCTAACAAACAAAAGCAGCGAGCATCATGCACACTAGAATGCCAAAAGCTCAGTTATAACTTGACGATGCGCGTGTGGCAACAAAGACGTCAAAAGTAATTATTCTTTCATCCATTGCGCATACTCCTAGGTTAGGAGTATCAGAGCGCCATGACGACCACATCTTTCCATAGAAAGGGCGAAAGTGACGTCCAGAGTTATGGGAAAAGTGGAAGCGCCTTATTTTGAATGCTCAGCTCGAATATACTTATTGAACCCTGCCTCGGACACAACTGGGAGGGTCCTAATTTACGCAACATTTCGTGGATGTGTGGGGTACGACTTTCATGCACCGAACGCTCTGTACAAGTCGTGACCCAAGTTATGCCTGTGTCATCAGCCCCTACATGCCACTTTCGAACCGCCCTACGAGTCATGCGCGCCCGCCACCGGTGTGTCTTCTCGACCAAACGTAAGCTGCCGCGCCTTTCGAAGGAGCGAAGTCTGGCAAAATCCCGGCCACCAAGCGTTGTGTTATCACTGCTGAGAAGCTGTACACATCTTTCGCTGCTGCTCCTACCGACAACTCGCCCTCCGTGGGTTTGATTCCCGTCGTCCGTTGCCTGGACAGCGGCCACGCGTATTCGCAGAATACATTATGCATGCCGACCCAGGCCCAAGCCGCCATCGATCGCTGTTGCCTCGCAGGTACAGCTCTCTGGGCGCCAGGAGAAACCCCAAGGTCCCCATAAGTGAACCGAGATGTAGTAGCCTCTGGAGGCAGGACTACTCAAGTAAGAAAGGTCAAGATCTTGCACAGCCACACGACAGTTCTTCGCCGCACACCATAACAATTCATTGCACACGAACACTAACCGAACCGATCTTGAAATGAGAAGCCACCGATCGTCAAAGCAACCGCGACACGGGCCTCCGATACGATACTCCTTTAGAGCATCGAAGCCTATACCCGACTCCTCTAAACTGCCGCCACCCGACGCCACAAACTGCCAACCAACAGATCTCCACAGATGGCACAGGCCTCACTGCTCTAGTCTACACTGTCTCCTATTATACAGTTCTCAGTGAACAGTTCGCAGCACATCTCACAAAGATCACAACAGCATGAGATGGCCCGCAAATAAGCACCGCTGGAGGACATTTAATTCTGCCAGTGAGAGTGTGCATGTCAACACTCACTCTACCTTTCTGGCGACATTCCTAGCATAGGCCTGGTGTTGTTCCAGAGTTGGCCTAGTGTTGTCCCAGAATAAGAGGAATCGCGCTAGCTTCTTAGTTTTCTGTTGTCTTCAGTGGTTTTTCTGGCTCTTGACGTTTTTATGTTGGAACACACCGATTAGAATACTTGCTTTTCTACAATGCAAAGGTTTTCCATCAAAAGAGCTGGTTATATATATTCGTCCGATATTTTCCATATTCTTTTTGCTTTGCTTATTACATATATTATACGTACGCGCGAACGCAAGTTCCCATTTACAAGGGCGCAGCCATCCCTAGGGTTTGCAGGAGGGTCACGGCTGAAGCTAATCGAGATGTTGACAGGGCAATGTAATTTCAGACACAGGAGGTCAGTTCGGCGCCAGTAGAGTGTTCAAATAAACAGTGTCGATGCCATTAAGTATGTGGCGTGCGCGCTCCGACTCCGGCGTAGCACCACTGACACTGCAGCAAAGAGCAAGACCGGGCGCCGAGTTTTTTCTTCGCCAGCTCTGAGCGACCAGTAGGGGTGCTGAAACTTTTCAGCTGGTTTGTGAATGTCGGCTAGTCACCGATGTAGCCCTCATTATTGAGAAACCAGAGTTTCGCGACGTCGGCCAAATAAACGAAGACGTTCATCAGTTTGTGATGGTCATCCGAGCAGTTAAATGCACTGCCCAGACATAGTTTCGAGCCAGCAGTCGACATTTTCACGGTGAAGGCCGGCAAAGATCTGAGGATCGCTGGTGATGGTCCAGGCAAGGGGAGCTGCCGCAGTAGCTGGGGAAACCAAAGTTGAGCAAGTTTTGTTATTCTCATTCATACTGGAGGGCCGTAGACGCAAACGAAGGCCAGAACGGAGCTCCAGGGAGGTCGGTAGATGGGTGGAATGCGAGAGATTAGGGTCAAAAAAACCTCCGCCACTTGTTAGCCACCGCCTCAAGAAACGTATTCGTGTCCGGGGCAACCTGGCAGACAGCTCATGATGTTCTGAACAGTGGCAAGCGGTGATTGATGATGACGAGGATGTATATATATATATATATATATATATATATTGTCACGCTAATGACGACGATGAGGGATGGTGATGGTGAGGCAGAAGAAGAAGACGAAGCGTTGGTGCCTGGGGCTAGTAGGCTTCACCTTATCCCACTGCCATATCACTGTAAATAAACACCCCTTTGCTATTTCATCGTAACAACTTGGTGGAAGGTGCTCCGTTCGATCCCCAAGTACGGCGCAGCAAGAACCACTGGAGTTTCGACGTAGTCGCCGCCTTGCTGGACTGCCACCGCTTCCAAACATCATGGACCACAGCGATTCTAACCGCGCCGGCCGCGACGCTGCAAGCCAGGCTGGTGACAGGCCTGCCCCCTCCAGCTCTATTCCCTGCCAGCCTTACCGGGAACCACGACCTTTTCCAGGAGAGGAAGGTGAGGACGTTGAGAAGTGGCTACTTCATTATGAACGAGTTAGTCGGTACAACCGGTGGGACCCTATCACCATGCTCACAAATGTCGTCTTCTTTCTAACTCACACGGCGATGACATGGTTCGAGAATAACGAGGACAATTTGACAACTTGGGAACGGTTTGCCACCGAGATCAAACAGCGTTTTGGTGACTCTGTACCGAGCAAAAAACGGGCTGAGCAGACCCTTGCCCAAAGAGCTCAGTTGCCGGATGAAACTTGTACCACTTATACAGAAGAGATCCTCCGATTGTGCAGATGTGTCAATTCCAACATGCCCGAAGAAGATAGAGTCGGCCACATTTTGAAGGGTATCGCGGCTGACGTATACAACTTTTTAATCGCCAAAGACACCCTTGAAACCGTCTCCGATGTCATTAAACACATCCGCGCTTTTCAAGCTCTGAGAACGCGTCGTATTGTGCCAAAATTTGGGCGGCTGGCCAACGTGCCTACCGTGGCCAGCCTTGATGACCACGCCCAACTAGATCTTCCGTCGACGATCCGGCAAATCGTGCGGGAAGAACTCCTGCGGCTCAACCCACTTCCCCTGCACGAATCTGCTGAGGTCTCTGTCCAGAGGGTATCTAGACGGCCGGCTTCACCACCACAAGCGATTACCGTTCAGCCTTTCCCACAAGCTCCTGAAGTTGCAGCTTCCATTGACTATCCTCCTATGCATTTCGCCAACCGGAATGCGTCGGTGCCTGACGCCCCAAGGTATGACGTCGCCTCAAGTGCCCATAGATCTTCCATTCGATCTACCAGGATTCCTGAGCAGTATGAGCATTCAGACAGACCTACGACGCACCCAGCTGTTCCCTGCTCTTATTCGCAACAGCATTTTCTACCTTCTCCGCCGATATGCTACCGCTGCGGCGTCGAAGGTCACATCGCCAGATACTGCCGCAGTAGGTTCCCACCTCGCTATAACCGTCCGGCGCTTCCAACAGTACCCAACAATCGGCAATACAATCCCGTTTTTCAACAATCAAATACTCAGCGTGGGTATTACCGCAACATCCATAACCAGAATATCCGCGACCACTCCCCTGCATCTGATAGAAGTGTTACTCCACCACCCGCCTTCCGTGCGCGTCGTTCTCCATCACCACGACGGCGCCCCATGTCGCCTCAGCATCATCAGCAGGAAAACTAACCAGCGCGACCAATGGGGGTGAGGCCGCTGGAAATGTGCTGTGTGCCAACATCCCTCCAACTATAATGCTCAAAAACAAAATTCGTGTGTTTATTGATGGTGTGTATACATTAGCTTTGGTGGATACGGGTGCGACTGTGTCTGTGATGAGTAATCAGTTTAGGCGCTTGTTGGGACGCAAAGTGATGTTTGAATATGACCGTGCTTCAACGTTTTGTGGTGTGAGTGGAGAGGCGTTGCGGCCACTGGGTGTGTGTAGTGCGCAAGTGTCTGTGGGTGGTGCAATTTTTCAAGCCGAATTCGTAGTCTTACCCCACTCTACGCATGACATCATTTTAGGAATGGACTTCTTGAAGTTTTGTGGCGCTACCGTGGACTGCCGAAGTCAAGAGGTTCATTTTGATGGCTCGCATCTGCCGACACTTTTTGAAAGTGGCCGTGATGAAGAAACAGTTTTTAGTATTACCGAAGACACAGTAGTTCCACCCTTGTCTGCCATGTTCGTCCCCGTGTCCGTTCCACTTCTTGAGAAGGTTTCATTCCAGGCCATGGTGCACCCAGTTCACTCAGCATGCCTGAAGAAAAATGTAATTATCCCTCACTGTATGATATCCGTGCATCATGGTAGTGCCTCGTTATGGACCATCAACCCATCGTCCGAGCCCGCAGTTTTACCAACGGGATTGAAGCTTGCCTCTTGTGGACCCGATGCGCCCCACGTCGTTGCTTTGGTCACAGATGCTACGAGTGCCATCGTACCTTTGCCTGCTGATGAAACTTCAATCTCCCGCATGATCAGCGCCGATCTCAGCTCACCTCAACGCCGTACTCTTGTGGATATTCTTCTACCTTTTTCGCCTATGTTTGACTTTTCTGAAACAGATGGACCAACCTCTCGCCCTGCACATCGGACCCATCATAGCATCGACACTGGTTCGGCTCGTCCCATTCGTCAAAAGCCATATCGCGTGTCCCCATCTGAGCGCAAAGTCATTCATGAGCAAGTGGAGGACATGCTACAGAAAAAGGTGATACAGGAGTCATCTAGCCCCTGGGCTGCCCCTGTTATTCTTGTACGCAAGAAAGACGGTTCGTGGCGATTCTGCGTCGATTATCGGCGTTTAAATTCTGTTACGAAAAAGGACGTCTATCCTCTTCCTCGCATAGACGATGCCCTCGACTGCCTCTCTGGTGCGTCCTATTTTTCTTGTCTTGATCTCAGATCTGGCTACTGGCAAATTCCAATGGACCCTGCAGATAAGAAAAAAACAGCCTTCGTAACGCCAGATGGCCTTTATGAGTTTAATGTTATGCCATTCGGGCTGTGTAATGCGCCAGCTACATTCGAACGCTTTATGGACACAGTTTTGCGCGGCTTAAAATGGGACATTTGTCTTTGCTATCTGGACGATGTCGTGATATTTGGGAAATCCTTCCAAGAACACAATGACCGTCTAGTACGTGTCTTGAATTGCCTGCACAACGCCGCCCTAATTCTGAACTCCAAAAAGTGCCGCTTTGGAGAGCGCCAAGCGCTGGTGCTAGGACACCTTGTCAATGGTGATGGTGTAATGCCGGATCCCCAGAAAACTGCCGCTGTTGAGTCTTTTAAACCCCCGCAGACAGTGAAGGAGTTGCGCAGTTTTCTAGGGTTGTGCTCGTATTTTAGACGCTTTATACATCGCTTTGCTGACGTTGCTTACCCATTGACGTGCCTTCTCCACAAAAACTCTACTTTTAACTGGACACCAGACTGCGACGCGTCATTCCGTCAACTGAAGTTTCTTTTAATATCGAAACCCATCTTACGTCACTTCGATCCTACTGCAATGACAGAAGTACATACGGACGCTAGTGGAATCGGTCTTGGTGCAGTCCTTGTCCAACGGCACAATGAACGAGAGCATGTTATCGCGTACGCAAGTCGTACCCTGAGCAAGCCGGAGCGTAACTACACAGTCACCGAACAGGAATGCCTAGCTGTAGTTTTCGCTGTGCAGCGTTTCCGTTCATATTTGTACGGACGTTCGTTTACTATCGTAACTGACCATCATTCACTCTGTTGGTTGCGGAACCTTCGAGACCCATGTGGTCGCCTCGCACGCTGGGCCCTCCGGTTACAGGAATATGACTTTGCCGTGGTTTACAAAAGCGGGAGGCGTCATGCAGACGCAGATTGTCTTTCTAGGATGCCAATGGCCACGACTGGACCTGAAAGCGACGATTTCGACAATTATATATCGACCCTCGAGCCAGCGTTCCCCGACACGAATGTTTTCAAAACGGAACAGCAAAATGATACCAGTCTGCAGCCTCTCTTTGCCCAAGCCAACGTACCTACAAGCCGTTTTTGTGTGCATGATGGCCTCCTATGGAAAAAGAGTTATTCGCCTGTCGGCCAGCGATACCTACTCGTAGTTCCCAAGACGTTGTGCACGGACGTATTGCGTGTTATGCATGATAATCCAACTTCTGGGCATTTGGGATCGGTTAGAACACTCCACCGTGCTCAAGAAAGATTTTACTGGCCCAGAATGCGCTCGGCGGTTGAACAATACGTTGCCGGTTGCAAGCAATGTCAACGCCACAAACGTCCAACTGCAACTCCGTCTGGCTTGCTGCACCCTGTGAAGACCCCGACAGCACCGTTTGATCAAGTAGGCATTGACCTCGTAGGTCCGTTTCCGAAGTCCGTGGATGGAAATCGCTGGATTGTAATCTGCGTGGACTATCTCACACGTTACTGTGAAACCGCCGCTCTTCCATCTGCTACGGCGCATCAGGTGTCGCTTTTCTTGCTGCACTCAGTCATCTTACGACACGGGCCGCCACGAATTGTCATCACTGACCGGGGCCGACAATTCACTGCTGATGTTGTTGAAGAGCTCATGCGTTTATGCGCCGTAACTTTCCGACACTCGACGCCATACCATCCCCAGACAAATGGCTTGACTGAGCGCGTCAACAGAACGCTTATCAACATGCTAGCCATGTATGTGGACGCAGGGCATAAGAACTGGGACACCATACTGCCCTTCATCACGTATGCGTTTAATACCGCCAGGCATGAGACGACTGGATACAGTCCATTTTTTCTGCTTTACGCCAGACCGCCACGCTACTCTCTGGATACTATCCTGCCCTTCACAAGCCGTGAAGACCCCTGCCTGGCTGAGACCCTCTGTCTCGCCGAAGAAGCTCGGAGAATCGCCCGATTACGGTCTGGTGCTTCACAAGAACGTTCCAAAGTGCGATACGATTCCAGTCACCGGCGGGTCACGTACTCTGTAGGTGATTTAGTCTGGCTATGGCGTCCAATTCGGCGCCGTGGCCTACATCAAAAACTCTTGGCCCATTATGACGGCCCATATGTGGTTATCAAACGCCTTAGTGATTTAACTTATGGGATAGCCCGCCTGACAGCATCGGGTCGCCGGTCTGCCAAAACCGAACTGTGTCATGTTGCCCGCTTGAAGCCGTGTCAGCCTCGCACGACTCACGAACACGCCCAGAGGGCTTCGTCTGAGTAGGGGGGAAATGTCACGCTAATGACGACGATGAGGGATGGTGATGGTGAGGCAGAAGAAGAAGACGAAGCGTTGGTGCCTGGGGCTAGTAGGCTTCACCTTATCCCACTGCCATATCACTGTAAATAAACACCCCTTTGCTATTTCATCGTAACAATATATATATATATATATATATAGGGGTCACGGCCCAAATAGTTGCGCCGATGTGGCAGTGATCCGTTCCGCCATTGGACAACAATAAGTCCGCCTCGCGCGGCGAAAACCCATTATGTGGCCCTTTTCTCAAGCATTTCACCCCAGAAGAGCCGAGCACCAGGCCGGGGGAAAGCTTGTACCCATTGCAAAACCTGTGGGTAACCGGCCAGGGATCGAACCCGGTACCTGCCGAATGTGAAGCGGCAGTACATATATATATATATATATATATATATATATATATATATATATGT
>JAJIZL010031943.1:65664-125269 GCA_023969395.1 Amblyomma maculatum
TATTATTATTATTATTATTATTATTATTATTATTATTATTATTATTACACAGGAACAATTATTGTAAATTTATACCGTCTATTGCGAAATTCATGCGGCTGTCGATATTGTTTAATATGCTGCACATCATTCATAAGACTGAACAGTCAACAAAACTTTCGCGCTTTCACTTCTCTGAACTTATCATTGAAACTTTCATCACATTCTCCATGTGCAAGAAAGCTTATAAGAAGAGATTATGTACTTGTTCCTTAATGGTTCAGCTGCATCATCATTTTTTTATTTTTTTGTATAATGTAATATAGCTCACCATATGAGCGCGGCTCGGCCAGTCCATCCAGGCCTATAGATTATTAATGCCATACATTGCATTCTACTTTTGACTAAGGTATGTTCAAGAACTTCAAAAGTGAGAGAGTCAAGCATTAAGTTACAATTTTAACCGTATTCACGTTTCACCAAAGCAAAATTATGATGTCAGAGGCGCTATATAGTAACTGTAGCTTTGGCATAGTTAAGTTAAGAGCAGCTGATAAAAATGACATTACAGTTTACATTAGGTAGCGAACTACTGGACGTAGTAGGCGATTATGTCTACTTAGGACAGGAAGTAACCGCAGATCCGGACCATGAAAAGGAAATAACAAGAAGAATAAGATTGGGATGGAGCGCATTTGGCAAGCACTCGCAGATTATGACTAGCAGCTTACCGGTATCGCTCAAGAGGAAAGTATACAACAGTTGCATCTTACCTGTACTCACCTATGCGGCTGAAACGTGGAGGCTAACCAAGAGAGTTCTACTTAAGTTGAGGACAACCCAGAGGGTTATGGAACGAAAAATGGTAGGGGTAACATTAAGAGATAGGAAGCGGACAGAGTGGGTCAGAGAAATAACTCAAGTTACCGACATTCTAGTGGAAATTAAGAAGGCGAAATAGGCATGGGCAGGACATGTAGTGTGAAGAGAGGATAACCGATGGTCGCTTAAGGTAACAAACTGGATTCCAAGAGAAGGAAAGCGCAGCAGGGGGCGGCAGAAAGTTAGGTGGGCGGATGAGGTTAAGACGTTCGCGGGGATTAAGTGGATGCAGTTAGCACAGAACCGGGTTAAGTGGAGAAATATGGGAGAGGCCTTCGCCCTGCAGTGGGTATAGTCAGGCCGATGATGATGATGGTGGTGATGATGATGATGATAAAAATGACACTATATCTTCATGAGGTAGTTCAGTTTCTATGGTTTTCTGTTTAGCCCGTAAATTCAAGACTTTGTAAATGCGGTCACAGTGTGAAGTTTTCCCTTGCTAAGCGGTATTTTCTCATTTTGGCATAATAGTATATGTGCCTCATCACTCGAAGGCAACATGATATCTCATACAGAAACACGTTATTAAAGAGTAACTGCTAGATTATTTTATTGTTTCACAGTATATCATTGTTGCAGCTTAATTGAATTATTCAGCATCCTAATACTTTTGTGACGAATGAATTGTTGTATATAAATTTTTTCAGCTTAGTGCATACACATCATATTTTTAATAATAATAGTTGGTTTACAGGAAGGGAAAGGCGCACTGTTTTTCGCGGCTGTTTCTGTGGATACCGAACCGCGCCCCAAGGGAAGGAAGGAAGAAGATATTGAAAGTGGATAGAGAGAAAGAGGAGCCGTAGTGAAGCGCTATGGAGTAATTTCAAATCCCTGGGGATCTTTAATGTGCGCTGACATCGCAGAGCACGCGCACGCCCCTTCGTTCAGCTTTTTGGTGTTTTTCATTTTTTGCAAGATATGTGTTTCAATGAGGACTTATGAGAAGCCCTTCGTACTTACTCCACAGATCAAGTGGAGAGTTTTATCAAGGCCAACCGACAATAAAGCTGCATGGCCTTCATGCCACTTTTTTATCAATTTAACCAGGTGGGCTTTGTGTCCCTAATGCACTGAGCTCCACCTGTATACCACCATAATTGTGTTCAGCTCGCAGGCCTGCTGTGCTGTGCAGCCTTTTCATTTGATGGCGCAATCACACCTGCAGTTAGTGGCAGGTGCTATTGCTCAGTTGACCTACACGCATGCAAGCATGCGTTTATGCTAGCTTGTGACCACAGCACAAATTCATTTGTGCTAGTATAGCACGCAACCCTGACGTATATTCTCATCTAGTTAATATTTGCTGACACATTATACACATCAGACAGTTTGCTTCGTTTTTATATATCTTATGTGAAGAGGAAGAAGTGCACGAGGAACATTCCAGTCAGTGGCATCCCGATCGCTGCGCGTGTTGGACCTGACCGTGTTCGCTGTCGTTGTGTTCGCCGCTGATCTGCCCAGTCCTGCTGATCGAATCCTCCTGACCTGCTGAATAAACCCCCATCTTACATTTGGTGGAGCTGCCGGTTAAGATCTATCCTCTCGCCCTGGAGCTCCGCAGCCGCATATTACCACCTCCTGCGATGCGCCTGAGGACGTTAACCACCAAGCCGTAGAAGTTGGCTCGGCCATCATCTGTCCCGGCTCCCTCCGCCAGCGAGACCCCGCCATCTTCAGCGGCATGAAGACCATGACGTTGAGGACTGGCTCACATCCTATGAGCGAGTGAGCGCTTACAAAAAATGGGACGCGGAAACGAAGTTAAGCAACGTGATTTTCTATCTCACCGGCGTAGAAAATCTATGGTTTCGGAACCATGAAGCGGACATTCCATCATGGTCCGTGTTTAAAGCCAGCTTCTCTGAAGTTCTCGGCCGTCCGACTGTGAGGAAACTCTGCGCTGAACTGCGCTTGCGTGCGCGGTCTCAGCAGGTTGGCAACAATTTCACGAGTTATATCGAGGACGTCGTCGACATGTGCAAGCGCGTGAATGCTCAGAGGTCAGAGGCCGACAAGATCAAGCACATTCTGCAAGGCATCGATGACGACGCCTTTCAGATGCTCACGGCTCGAGATATCCGCACAGTTGCGGAATTGGTCATACTCTGTCAAAGGTATGATGAACTGCGCAAACAAAGGGTCATAACTCGCGCTAACACCATGCACTCTGAGTCGCTTGCTGGCCTGACAGATGCAGGCGAACATTTTGCGCTCCTGCCACAAATCAAGGGCTGCATTCGAGAAAACGTTGCTCGACAGCTCTCCCTTATATCCTGCCATCAAGAACATTCTTCACACCTAGCTTCCAGTTTGCGCCAAATTATGCTAAAACAGGTAGCTGAATCTGTTCCTCCTGCCCCTAAATCAATGCCTGTCGCAGCGCCGTTGATATATGCGGCTGTTGCTGCCCGACCACCATCTACATATGCTCCGCCGCCACCTGCCTAAGTTCAGCCTCCTCCTGGGCCTGCGCGAGAACCTGAGCAGTTTATTCGGCCGGCCCCAAGACCACGCAATCCCTGGCGCACGAGAGATAGCCGGCCAATTTGTTACACTTGCGGGCTTGCTGGACATATTTCTCGTTATTGCCGCAACCGTCACGCAGTGTCGGCACCACCTACTCATGGTTCGTCGCCGCGACGCCGCTCTATCTCTCAGATGCGACGTCGACAGAACGCTTCACGTGAAGAAAACTAGACGCCGCAGTTCCTGAGGCGAGAGCTACGAGGCCGTCGAACTTCCCAAGTCCTCATCTGTCGCCGGCAAACCTAACTGAAGTTTTCGTCGAGGGTGTTGCTGTCATGGCTTTAATTGACACTGGTGCTGCGATTTCGGTTATGGACGCAAAACTATGTAGCACTTTAAAGAAAGTGAAGACGCCAATTGCGGGACTTTCGTTGCGAAAGGCCAGCGCTCAGCATGTCAAGCCTTTAACAGCGTGCACCGCTCGAGTACTTATCCAGAATTTCCTTTATACGATTGTGTTCGTCGTGCTGCCAAGTTGCTCACATGCTGTAATTTCAGGCTGGGATTTCCTGTCGCATCCCGCTGCTATTATCGATTGTGCTCCAGCTGAAGTGGGGTTCTCGACTGTGTCCGATGTCTTACCAGACGCTGATCTATCAAATTCCTTTGCTAAAGCCCTCGTTGCCGAGCATATCGACATTCCTCCCTGCTCTTCTGCACTTGTTCGTGTCGCTTGTGCCTCTGTTAGCGATGACACCGTTCTCTTCACTCCAGCCCATACTTTCCTGCGCCGCAAGTGCCTTCCATTGCCCTACGCAGTGCTCGCTATTTCCTCTGGCCTTTCCATGTTATGGGTCTCAAACCCATTTAACTCCCCTACTGCTTTGCGCCGTGGTGATTGCTTCGGAAGTATCCAGCCAATCGCATCTCTTCTGATCTCTAAGAAACCTGACGACCCGCTGCACTTTGCCGTGACTGCGCTCAGCTCCCCTTCACCTGCGCCCGCTCCCCCCTCTACAGACTTGTTCCGCCCTTCCACCGACGCCGATCTTCCCCCAGAGCAGCGCACTCAGCTTTTGAACCTACTACATCACTTTCGCTCCTCCTTCGTCTCTCATCAAAGTTCTTCAGGTCACATTTCTACAGTCTCTCATCGCATCGACACCGACACCCACGCACCACTGCGACAGCGCCCCTATCGTGTGTCTGCAACCGAACGCAAGGCTCTTGAAGAGCAAGTCGACCTAATGATCCAGAATGGTGTGATTCAGCCCTCAAGCAGCCCTTGGGCGTCACCTGTCGTCCTCGTAAAAAACAAAGATGGTTCTATCCGCTTCTGTGTCGATCATCGCCGCCTTAATAAGATTACGCGAAAAGACGTCTACCCTGTCCCACGCATCGACGACGCTCTCGATTGTTTGCAAAGCGCCGAGCTCTTTTCTTCACTAGATTTACGTTCCGGATACTGGCATGTTCACTTGGAAGCTGCTGATCGCCCCAAAACAGCCTTTGTAACTCCTGACTGCTTGTACGAATTTACAGTTATGCCGTTTGGCCTTTGTAATGCTCCGGCAACATTTGAGCGGATTATGGACACCATATTGCGTGGCCTAAAGTGGAAGACGTGCCTCTGCTACCTCGACGACATTGTCGTCTTTTCTCCTGACTTTGATACACACCTCTACCGTCTGAAGCACGTTTTGACCTGCCAATCTGATGCCGGACTGCAGCTGAATTGGAAAAAATGTTGTTTTGCCGCCTGCCAGCTCACCATTCTCAGCCACGTTGTCTCCAAACAAATTCCAGACCCTGCCAAACTTCGTGCCGTAGTAGCGTTTCCCAAACCGACTTCCATGAAAAATCTACGTAGCTTCCTC
This sequence comes from Amblyomma maculatum, assembly GCA_023969395.1. Taxonomy (NCBI): domain Eukaryota; kingdom Metazoa; phylum Arthropoda; class Arachnida; order Ixodida; family Ixodidae; genus Amblyomma; species Amblyomma maculatum. The sequence goes on from JAJIZL010031943.1 coordinate 70,878, forward strand.
GGGCTGTGCTCTTACTTTCGCCGCTTTATTAGAAATTTTCTTTCCATTGCTGCTCCCTTGACAGAACTCCTGTCCGGCAGTTCCGACTTTTCGTCGTAGTCACCAGCGTGCGACGATGCCTTCAATGCTTTATGCCACATCCTCACGGCACCGCCTGTCCTACGTTACTTCGACCCCACAGCGCCTACTGAGGTCCACACAGACGCCAGTGGTATTGGTCTCGCGCTGTGCTCGCTCAGCGCAAATCAGGTTATACCGAATACTTGGTCGCCTATGCTAGCCGTACACTCACGAAGGCTGAATCCAACTATTCTGTCACTGAAAAAGAGTGCTTAGCGAATATTTGGGCTCTTACTAAATTCCGCCCTTACCTCTCTGGCCACCCTTTTGACGTAGAGACGGACCACCATGCGCTTTGCTGACTTTGCTCACTGAAAGGCCCGTCCGGCAGACTGGCAAGATGGGCTCTTCGCCTTCAGGAATATGATTTCCGCGTTGTTTATCGCTCGGGCCGCAAGCATTACGACGCCGATGCACTTTCCCGCTGCCCGCTTACAGCTGAGGTCGCGAGCCTTTCCTTTTCCGACGATTCCCCACCACCGCTTCACATCAATGACATGCCGTCAGCGCAGCGGCAGGATCCTTGGATAAATTCATTCCTCGATTTTATCTCCAATCCTACAGCTGCTTCTGCATCGCGTGCTCTCCGCCGCCTTGCTTCCCACTTTGTCATTCGTGATAACCTCCTCTACCGCCGCAACTACTGCGCAGATAGCCGCAAGTGGTTGCTAGTTATTCCACGGCAGCTACGTTCGCAAATCTGTGACTATTTCTACGCTGACCCACAATCCGGTCACGCGGGCGTCTTCAAGATATACACTCGTCTCCGGCTGCGTTACTGCTGGCGGGCCATGTACACCTTCGTACTCAAGTACGTTCGCTCATGCCTCACCTGTCAACGTCGCAAGGCATCTACCCAAAACGTTCTAATGGAGAGTTGCTGCCATTACCCAGCCCACCGCGCCCTTTCGACCACGTCAGCATTGATTTGTACGGGCTGCTTCCCTACACTGCGGCCGGCAACCGCTGGGCTATCGTAGCCGTTGATCATCTGATGAGGTATGCAGAAACCGCCGCACTTCGATCTGCCACAGCGTCAGAAGTAGCTTTCTTCATTTTGCAGCGATTTGTTCTTCGCCATGGCGCACCTCGACGACTACTCAGCGGCAGAGGACGCGTTTTCTTCAGTGACGTTGTGAAAGCCTTGCTCACCAAGTGCAACATTATTCATAGAACCACCTCCGCTTATCATCCCGAGACTAATGGCCTCACTGAGCATTTCAATCATACCCTTGGCGACATGCTCTCTATGTATGTCTCCTTCAACCACTAACTGGGACCTCGTCCTTCCGTATGTCATGTACGCATACAATACCGCAACGCAACCTACTACTGGCTTCTCTTCTTTTTTTTCTCTACAGCCGTCACCCCTCTGCGACAATCGACACCATACTTCTGTATCAGCCAGACATATCAGAGTATACTCTTGCGTCTCAAGCAGCCCAGTATGCGGAAGACTGTCGACAAACTGCCCGCGCAATCACGGCTAACACCCAGTACCGCCATAAATCCAACCATGACAGCCAACACTCGACACCGGACTTCTCGTCTGGCGCTCTTGTGTGACTGTGGACACCTTCCAATGCTGGACTTCCTTCAAAATTTCTTGCTAACTACCATGACCCATACCGAGTTCTGGAGCGCACCGCTCCGGTTATGTGGTGCAACCTGTTACGCCGTCCCATAATCTACGTTGGCGCGGACGCGAGATTGCTCACGTCCAGAGCCTCAAACCCTATTACGACCCTGCCGTCTTGCTCACGCCGTAAGTCGCCAGGATGTCTCCTCTTCGTCCCGCGGGTAATTGTGAAGAGGAAGCCGTGCACGAGGAACATTCCAGTCAGTAGCATCGTGATCGCTGCGCCCTCCGCACATCGGCCCCCCCGCTAAAACCAGAACTTTTTTAGAGCAATAAATGTTTTTTCTTTCTCTCTCTTGCTAGAGCACGGCAACTCGTGCAGCTTTCCCGCTCTGGCGCCGAGATGCACCTGAATTCCGCCATAGACATCACTATTTACTATATCCTATAATTAAAGTGGACTAAAACAGATCGAAAAGCTTAGTTAGAGGTAATCGTGGTTAGCGTCATGCCTGTTGTTTGGTCCGCTGCATCGGCTTGCCACGACTTCAGCGAACAGCATGCAGTGGCCGTGCTTCCCGTGCACAGAATATGCTACAGACGACGCGGAATCGGTTTATGGCGTCACCGGCTGCGCCGGTTGCCAGATCAGCAAGCTGTTTACGAAGAGACAGAAATACTAGTTTCAAACATAACTGCAGCTCCGATTCAGCTAAAATTTGGAAGTTTAGTTGCTTGGCACATCAGGAATCGGATATATTAAGCAGTTTATATTTCAAATTTGATGTCATACCCTTTTATAAATCACCCTTAGCATACCGTGTGTAACATTACCCTTTGCGGTATCGGAGTACCGAGATCTCGTCCGCCGCCACTGCGCACGTGCTTAATCGGTCCCGACACTTGGCAGCTCGCGTTGAGGGCACAGCAGCAAAGTGCTAGCAGCAAAGTGCTAGCAGCAAAGTGCATTCCCACCACAACGAGACCAATCAGAGCGGACGCAGCCAGTTGGAGGGTTCCCAATACTCCGGCATCAAAAACAGAAGCACGGTACTATAAAGGAACACTGCAGCAGTTATCAAGTGTACCAGTACTATGGGCTTTTGAAGTAGATTATTTGTTGATCATGCCTGTGATGTTATTTTTTCGATTTTGCTTAAAACACCTGCGCAACCGTCGACTGAAAGCGCGCAATTCAAATTTCCCATTCCCCGCGCGACTGCTACATAGGGGCAAAGCGGAAGAAGAAACCTCGCTTCTCCGTCGTTCGTGACGTCACCGTGAGGAGCCGGAGGCATTCAGAGCCAACCGAGGGGGTTTTCGGCGTGCGCTGTTCCTCGTTTTGCGTGCGTTCCGGACGTACAAAACACGTGAAGTTAGTGTTGTGCACCTGATACAACACAGCTCTGCATGTGTTCGGATGCACGAACAGCTTGGACGCGACGATGTAATCTTTCATTGTATTAAAAGCTCGCGGCGCTATGCGGCGTGGCTGAGAAGAGAGATAAATTCAAGCCGACCAAAGGAAACATTCTATTACTCTGACTACATGCAGTTTGTTCCTAATGCAATTACTATAGGGCTTTGACAAAACAAACGTGACTGAACCATGAAGCCGTTCCTTCTCTTTTCTTGTACAAAACTGTCGGGACAGTCATCTGCGATCCGTTCATGGACTGCAGTTTCATGATGGGACGGTCAAACAGCATCGGCGCCTGATTGTTTCGCATGTCTCGTTTTTTTTTTTTTTTTTTTTTTTAGCAAAAGCTTCGCGCAACGGCTTCTGTGCTGAACATGGTCAACTCATCAGTAGCACGCGCTGATGCTTTTTGCGAACTAGCAGATTATTAAGAAAAGCCCACTGCTGTGTCGAAGCTAGGTTGTGAAGATTGCGAGATCTTTTCCAGCACGGCACGTACCTGAAATGTTCGTGGAACCCTTACGGGAGCATTATTAGAAGATAAGGAGTGTACCGCTCAGCTGGGCATAGACGCATTCGGATAAGGAGCGCAAAGAGCGAGGTTTCCTTCGGTACGTTCAAGCAATCAATCATCGAAGTTGTTCACAGATGTCCTTTCAAATTTGCACCCTTTGCTGTTTCGTCATTTTACATAGCCCTGTCTTGTTTGGAGATTCACATTAAGTTGGAAATGAAAACGAGGAAGCTCTTGTAAGAAAACTCATTTCGGAACAAGGTTTTCTCATGAAGGTATGGGTGCGAAGGAGCTGCAGCTTGGCTTTCAACATACGTCAGCCGTCAATTCACTAAACGTGTATTGTGACAGTACGATAAAAAGGAAAGGCTTTCAACGTCTGCTAAATGTCGTATGACTCAAGCAGTACTCTGCGCGCATTTGACTTGGTCTCCAGCACAATGACCACGTCAATGCCTCGTATGCATTGCAGAGCTCCACAACCACGCTTCGCTTATTGTTCATTTTTCTGGTGGGAGCTGTGTACTGCTTCACCCTTTCTATAAAATTCTTAGTTTCCTCAAAGTACCACGACTGGCGTTCAAAGCAGGATTTGGTACACCAAGATTTGGGTTCATTTTTCACAACAATAGCCTTGAGGGCGGGGCGAGAGGCCTGAGACGGTGGTAGTCGGCTATGGCGTTGTTCGCTGCCCTTCCCTCCCAGGAATATGCGGGCAGAGGTTTCACTGAGGTCCATGTAGGTTCTGCTAATAATGACACACACTACTTTTCAAAATGCCTCCCTCTAACCAAAGGAAGTTTTCATACCAAATCTACGCTCCCCACAACGGAAGTGCTGCATCATTTGTGGGCGTATCTGGTGCGGATACATGCGGTAAAACTCCCGATGGTTATTCGTGTGGAAAATGCATGCCATAATGACATTCACAAAGCCGCAGAGAGCTGCGATCAACACAGCGCAGCGAAGGATCCGCATCGGCAGCTTCCCCGGTCCTCAGAATGTCGTCACGCGACGTCTTGGACAATCACGGCCAAACGTCGTGACCCGCAGTGATCTCCGTCACGTGTGCTGCGTATTTCTGCTGAAAAAAGGCTATTTCTGCTTTTTTCTGCCTAATTTTAATGATGTTCGCGTTCACAGCATGAACAACTATGGATTTCTGCTGAAAGGCCAATTTTTGAAAAAAGTGCTGCAGTGTCCCTTTAAAGGTGTCTAATAATGAATTAAGATAACAATGTAAAGAAGTCTCAAAAAGGGTGTCAGTAGGCAACTTTACACATTAAATAATAGTTTCAGAAATTTACGCGAAATGTTAACATTGCATTAAGGTAACCATCCAGCAAAGTTAGATTTCTTAAACGTACACGCACCTTTACGGCAGCACTGCTTATAAAGTTTGGTTATCTTAGGCAAATGCTTTAATAAAGTTATCTCACAAACGAAATACAGGACTTTAGCAACTTGTAGATAATGTTAGTAGGTAACGTTTGGGGCAGTTCAGAAAACATTGCTACAACATTTTACGCTACTTGGCACCTGCGCCGAAATCTTGAAGCAAACTGACGCCTTGCTTTAAGCCCCCCTCCAAAAGCTGGGACCGGGATTCGACCCTGCAACCTGGGCTTCAGCGGTCGAGGGCCTTAACCACTAAATGTAAAGCACATCTTGCTGTCAGCTGCTCAGACAAACCATGCGTCCATCGTTAAGCACTAGCACTCAACTCCCACGCGAAAATGTCTACTAACTTATTTTCACTTTTCGAAAGTCATGACGAGGACGAAATAGGCCCGATATAGCTAACCATAAAAGTCGCATTTTTGTTAGAAAGCTAGCGCCATGTCAGATAGGGAGCGCCTATAAAATAGGTACTATCAGAGAGAACACGAAGTATATTTTTAGGAAAAAGCTTCCACTTGGATTTGCATGTCAAAAATTCGAACTGCTATCAGCGTCACGCTTTGATTTTAGCACCTTCTTGCAAAAAAAATATCCGGCACTAAAACCAACATAATCTCGGCAATCAATCACTGTAATTGCGGCATGTCGTAAGGAGCAGGTGACAGGTGACTTCGGCCGCTCTACTGTTAAATCAGTGGGTGGTAATTCTGACATATTGCGCTGCTAGATAAGCCATATAGTTCACAATGCACGCTCCAGTTCATGTTGCTGTCAAGATGGGTCACTGCCGACCCGCAACGCTTGCCTTTTTCACATTACCGCAATTAACATTAAAGTACTGGCTTGATTCTTTATAGAGCGCAGCCTCAAGAGAAAGGAAAGAAAGACGGTTTCATCAAGGAATCTTAGAAAGCACCAAAATAGACACTTCTAGGGATACCGAGCATTTCCATGGGGTTTGCTTTTAAAGTCTGCGATTCTTGGCTGCCTGTCCCTCTCTTTTGAAATGTTGGTCTAGAAAACATTACAAAGAACGACAGAGAGTACGAAAGAGTTAAATAAAGTGACTCCTTTATGTAAATAAATAATTTGTTTGTCTAGCATGAGCATAAAATTAGGAGGCGTTTCCAGCATTTCGTAAAAGTAAGCATGGCACTGTCAGTGTTCTGAAGCATCGCAGTTTCGGATTCGAAGTGTCTCTTCGATTTTCAAATATTCGCCGAATTGAATGTCGCAATTCCCTTCGATACGTTGAATCACAGAGCATTTACAGTTTCTTAAATATTTTGACAAGGCTGACTCCGCGTGGAAACAAGCAAACGTTCGTATACATGCCTTGTTAGTCTCTTGTGGCCTTACTTTGAAATGGTCTAATTTCAATTTCCGCCTCTACTTCTTTGGTTCGAAAGAATGACGTGTTCTGCACTCCCATCAATATACGAGAGAGCGTTAAGAGGTTGATTTGCTATTTCACCATGATTAAATAACCGGGGCCCCAAGCGCTGTGCAGCATCATACCTTCCAAACGTACGTACCTGACTGGCATCATTAAAAGAATCCACCTCGGCCGATATTAGTATTATAGCGCAGAACACGAACGTCGAAGACAACATAGCCATAAGCGAAAAAGTCATTTTTTTTTAAACGAAAACACTGCTCTACCACTTAGAACTGATCCAAAACAACAGAACTCAAATGAATACGCGCTGCAAAGCCGCGCGATATATCTGCAGCAGCAGAGCCGAAAAAGGCAGCATAACAATCAATCACATCACTTCCCAAGTGACATTTCATTTTTTGTAAATGCCAACGGAGTGCAAGCTTCTAATTTCTTTCCTAAATTTCATGATACTTTATGTTAATCGTCAAAGCACTTCAGAACACAGATGGTGACGTATAAAATGTCACCGCTTCCTAATTTACCACGAGCAGAACAAATCTTCTTTGCTCGCTATGCTTAACGTGTTCGAACAGATATATTTTTCTGAGCTGTTTGTAAACGTCAGCTGTTCTATTTTCCAATCAAACTCGCCTTAACTTGTCTCCCTACCGTATATACTCGATATTAAGCACCCTCATTTTTCAAGATCGCGATGGTCAAAGTAAGGGGGTGGGCGATGCTTAATTTCGAAAAATCTCAAAATGAAGACAAAAGACAAAACTTCTCATCTGTTCCTTACGAGGCAATATCTCGATGAAACGGTGAGAGAAATAATAATTAAAGTGAAAGCCCACTGCGCTGCGCAAACTTCCTTGGCATATCGGAAAGGAGGAGAAGAAAAGGAAGGCGGAAGGCAGGAATTCAGCATATGTGAAAACTGTTCGCCTAACCTTCAAGCCATAGGCCATCATTCACAAACGCCGGCCAGCGTTCCGGGTTCCAAACAAGCGACAAAAATCAGCAACACTAGTACGTAATGTGTGTGAAACCTTCCGAGGGCCGCCGATACCAAGACTAAGTATCAAAGCGCTAAGAGAGTTACCGAGGTCGCTTTCTGCCACTTTTCAGCATCGTGTGCCGCCATCTGTTATCTGATATCGGAACATAGCAACATGACACGACCAGAATTAGCCACCGCTGCTCGAGTACGGCCTTGGGAATAAAGCTGGAGCTCAGACAAAACAAAACATCCATAGGAAATGCCAAAAAAAGTTCAGAAGTCCCACATCCGAAAGCAGGCCTCCTTTGGAAGTTCATGGGGTGTCCATGACAAGCCTTTTTTTCCCTAAAATGCCCTGCTTAGGTAGTTCGCTGGATGTCCTCAATAGGACAATCCAAAAAAATCGAAAAATCGTGAGTGTGTTACAGATGTTGCAAACGACGCACTATACCGTCAGTGACGTCGCTAAGGCGAGGTGAAAGAAAATATATTTAGACGAATTTGGCGAGCGCTCCTTTCAGGTTATTTTAAAAGTAGTCGCTTATGTTCGTGGAACTCCCCCCATTTCAACACTTAATTTAGAATACCAGTTTTCTTTACGTTTATGAAACAGTACCGCCAAAGCCTGCCCAAAATTTAACTACTTTGTGCTTCTCAGTAATACCTTCGCTTCGTTGAATAAATGGCATCTGCTGCAGTTATCACCACTACACAGAAAAAAATAAGTCAAGGCCAGCCGCTGCCTTAGCCGGCGCAAGCCTAAGCGCCGGGTGACCGTGCTGCGGAGGTAAGAACGCTCCACGCAACGTTCGATTCAAGTTACTCTAAATGTAGGAGCCCCGAATATTTCGACCATGGCCTCCGAGAATCAAGGGACCTTCACCAATATAAGTATGTGAGCTGCCATTGAATATTATAGGTCTGTACTAAGTTTGTTTCCGTTGTGCACTAAGCGAGGCGCCATAGACGGGAAATAACGAATGCGTGCAGGTTTGCCTCAAGAAAGTGACAGTTCAAGTAGTTCTTTTTCTGTCACTGAGCATCGCTGCACGACCTTTTTTTACTTTGTATTTCTCGTGTTTTAAAGGGCTCCGAGGCAATGACAGTCGGTCTTTAACCCGTAACTACTCTTTGGATAGAGGATTGTGAAGTGGATGGGAGTTGTGCTTAAAACTCCGTCTGGTTCTTGCCACCAAACGTGATTACAGCTCCTTTTCGTGCAGTTCATGTTTGCGCAGCAATATCTGCTGATGCCAATAATTGTGCCCTTCAAAAGCATGGTAGCAAAAGGAATCGATGTTCATTTGTTTACTGCTGGGAAGATGCAGCTCATATTCAGGGCCTCGCGAGAGCCACTGGAGATAGCGTGCGAGTCCCCAGTTTATGGAGTGATTCCACGCACGACATCCCAGACCCCAAAAGCCACCATGCCATATTTCGTTTAAAAAAATGAGTGGACTGGAGAATGTGGGAATGGTGTTTTGTAAACGTATTTTCGCCGAGAGAAATGTCTTGCCGGTTTAAGCGCTCTGAATTTTCGGCGAACTTGCAAGATTTGGTTCAAGACAAACATTTTTAAATGAAGTGTGGTACAAGATGCAATCAAAAATACAGTTTTACAATAATTAACTTTCATTTTACTTCCATGTGATGCTAGTGATGAAACGAATGCAATAATTGTTCTAGTTTCTTTGTTCAATAACATTATAGAAGAGGTGACATAGTAGGAACTGTTTTGTTTTTTTTTCACACTTGTAATGTTTCGGGCGTAGCAATTTTTTTTCACGTTTTTCCTGCTTCGGTAGCTCAAGTTAAGAATATTTGAATAAGCTAAATGAGGAACTCTTGAAACCAATTTTTCTGAACGTCATAAAAGCGACTTTCGCCTAACATTCACGCCTAAATTGAGAATTAAGGCCCTTCACGAAAAAACACTTGGGTTATGAATAATAGAAGTCAGCATCTAAACTTTTAACTAAATTTTTTCTTGCAAGTAAATTCTTTTCAAAGAAATAAATATTTGTTTCTCTTTGTAGCCAGCCACGATGGCAGCCATTGCTAAACTACGACTTCACTGCTAGACGTGAACGTGTCGCCGCCTATTAATATGCTTTGTATATGAACTCTGGAGTAAGGTTTTGCATGTCATGAGTCGGAACATGAAGAAGGATGCACAGAAAGCTACCTTTGCACTGCTCTAAACCATTTAGTTGCATTTGGTACGTCCACATTTCAGATAGCAGGACTTTGTGAACAAGACCTGCAGAAAAATGATCTTTTTCTGACTAGGGCATCACCAAAACAAAGGGCGCAAATTACTTCGTGAGTCGCTGCGTATAAACAAAACCATATTTTATAGGCAGAATCAGCTTTCTTTCTTATATCAGACCGCATAAGTGCATTGGATGTCATCAACGCGCCCTAAAATGTCTGTCAAAAGAGCAAGCTTGCACAAGTTATATATGACAGGAATATATCGCGTCAGGATGTATTTCCCTTAGCGAAAAGTAATGAAAAGATAAGGTAATTTGGCTGCCAAATTTCAAAATAAAAGAAAAGAAAAATGAACAGCTTTCACGTTTGCCTTCGCAATGGCAACCATACAAATGACTCAGTTCATCTATTGCATGCCAGCAACAATTTCAACAGTCCCTTCAGAAATCGCATATACTAGTGAAACGCTCAAGGAATGTGTATGAAGACACGGTGATCATGAATTTACATGACCTTCATTATGACATGTATGACATTAACCATTCAAGCATTGAAAAGGTTAACTTGGGTGGTTAGGAAGCGAAATCGCATTGCAACAAAGTAACAAAAATGCAGTTTGTAAATAATGGTTGCCGGCTGCAACAGTCTGCAAACCACTTTAGATTCACTGTTAGTTCTGCTGCTAGGATGACAACTCTTCTACCCTGTATAGGACAAAATTGAGGAAAGTTGTTAACACGCTGCAAAAGCGCTCCTGATGCTGCTGCGTTGCTGGCTGCTGTTCCTGAGCACATCTGACTCCAAAATGAGATTTGGCGAACTGACAGCAATGAGCAACTTACTATGCATTTATACTGACGTAGAGCTACACAGCCATGCGTTCACACCGTGATGCTCTCGAGCATACATGGCAAAATTACTTTTGAAAAGGAATTAAATTACATTACTAATTACTTTGCTGAAAATTACATTACTCATTACTGTTCTCCAAGAGTAATGAAATTACATTACAATTACTTGCACTGAGTAATTCAATTACTTTGAAATTACTTTCTAGTTTCCATAAATGCAAAAACTAAGTAAAGCTATTAAACAAAACAACAACTTGTTCTCCAGAGTATTCTAGTTGACAATAGTTCTGCTCAATTCTGTCTCCTTTTGCCAATCCGTTACTCTGGCTTAGGATTGCAGCACGTCGTTCCTGCTTTCGCGCACTCTACTTTGTTGTCTACTGATGGAGTGATGGCGCACTTCAGTAAAAGTAACTTCAAGAGGAATTAATTACTTTGTTGGGAAATTACAACTAAAATGTAATTCACTACATTACTAAATTACCAAACTGAAAAAGTAATTCATTACATTACAAATTACCGAAAAAGTAATTAAATTACAGTATTTTCATTACTGTAATACAATTACTGCCATGTCTGCTCTCGAGGGCATATGTCGACCAGAAAAATAGGCAGACATGGGCGTACGTTCGCAGTGAAGTTGTGGTTTGGCAATGTCAACCGGTCTGGCTGACTATAGACTTAGAAACATAGATCCTTTTTTCAAACAAAATTTACCCACAAAAAGTCTTGTAAATCAAAGGTGAGAGCGTTGACAAGTACAATGAACAATCGCGAGCAATTTTTATCTCCAGTGCCCTCAATCCTACTTAAGGCCTCCGTCTTAGGTGAAAGTCGCCGTTTGCAAAGCATGGAGCGTATCGTTTTAAAGCCTGTCTCATTTTGTCGATTTAAATTTGTGTTAATGTGAACTACCGTAACACGTAAAAGCATGAAAAATAGTTTTGGCTAAAACATTACCGAAGTAATAACAAAATCTACAACGGCATCATACATTTTACATTTCGCTGAACTAAGAAAACGTGAAAAAAACTTCATGAAAAGAGAAACAAAAAAGGGATGTTCTAAAATGATATTGTTACGGTACGCAGTGAAAGAGACGATGACGAAGTGCTTGGCTAGTGGAGAAAGACGACGCTGCAGCTACGTCTGGTTCTCCTGTGAGTGTGTCCCTGACGGTGAACTGTTGCGGCTACGACGTACCATCGCCTCCTAACATTTTGATGTGCCTCGTAACATCTTGATGGAGGTGCTGGGTAAGACACCAATACCACAAGCTGGATCTCCGTAGTGGCCGCCAACTTGGTGCTAGCACTATGCAGTCCGACGCAGCTACCTCTACAGCGGCACAACCAGCGCCCACTGTCGTCGTTGCGCAGCCTCGTGATTCGGGAACCTTTGCGGCACCGATGACATCGACGTCGAAGACTGGCTCGCTATGTACGAGAGAGTCAGTAAGCACGACCGATGGGACGCAACGTTGATGCTTGCAAATGTCATTTTCTACCTGGCTGGTACGGCGCGCGTCTAGTTCGAGACGCACGAAGAAGATCTAACATCCTGGGACATGTGCAAAGAGAAGCTTCGGGATCTCTTTGGCAAGCCGATCGAACGCAAGCTCAACGCTAAAAAGGACCTGGCATCGCGAGCACAGTCGTCGACCGAATCATATCTGTCGTACATACAAGACGTACTAGCTCTATACCGCAAAGGGAACAGCGCCATGCCCGAGTGTAACAAGGTGGGCCACATCTTAAAGGGCATTGCTGACGACGCTTTTAACCTTCTATTTTGCAAAGATTGTACGACGGTCAACTCCGTCCTCGAGGTATGCCGGCGGTTTGAGCAAGCTAAACATCGTCGTATTGCTCCCCGCTTCGACCGCTTACCAAACACAGTTGCTACGTCTTCGTGCGAAGATCTGCCAACACTGCAGCAGCCATCCCATGAGCCCATGAGCACTGATCCAAGCTGTCGTTCGCCAAGAATTCGCGAACGTGGGCCTTAATGCGAGCGTAAGCCTCAGCTCTGGTCAGCCGTCCGCACAGCCATATGTCCAGCCCACCGTTCCGGTGGTAGCTGCTGCGGCTCCGACTGCGCCCTTCCTGACGCGATACCCCGAATCTACCCGACGCTACCGCAACCCAGAAGAATGGCGGACCTTGGACAACCGACCCATCTGCTTCAACTGCTCACGTGCCGGCCACATTTCTCGCCATTGCCGCAGCCGTTGGGTTCCGCCACCTCGACCTCGCTACTATCATGATCGCAACACCGCCTACGGACCACACCCAACCTCTCTCCGTGATACGCCCTCTCGTGACTTTAACTCGCCATTCCCGCGCATGTCCAGCCGATCGCCGTCTCCCCAGACCCGCCGTTCCCGCTCGCCCCTACCTCCCCGTTCCTCGTCCCCTCACTTCTCTGGCCCGCTCCCGGAAAACTGATCAATGCAGCTCCCGGAGGTGAAGCTGCATTGACGACCCGGCCCAAAAATCCTCTGCTGACCCTCGCTAATCGCCGCAACCTTCTAGATATCTGTGTAGATGGTGTGCCTGTTACCGCCCTCATTGACACTGGTGCCCAAATTTCCGTCCTCAGCTCTTCGTTTCGCCGCCGACTCAAAAAAGTTGTCACACCCGCCTCTTCATCAGCCGTTCGTGTCGCCGATGGAGGCGTCGCTGCCGTCGTGGGACTTTACACTGCGCTCGTGAGCATTTGTGGTCGAACTACCCCTGTGCTATTCACTGTAATCGACCGCTGCCCTCACGATGTGATCCTCGGCATCGACTTTTTAACGGCGCACTCTGCCCTGATTGATTGTTCAAGTGGCCTCCTTCGCTTAGACCTGCCTTTCTGCTCCGACCGCACAGATATCAAGCCACGCCTCTGCTCCGTCGAGTTTGTTCGCCTACCGCCCGAAGCTGCCATGTATGTTCCTTTGGCCCCGTTTCCTGCTATTCCTGATGGTACATACGTCACTTGTCCAATCACTGATGTTGTTCTCCACCGTAACGTCATACTCCCTCACACTGTCCTGACCGTCACGGATAACAGGACCTATCTTTCCGTCCTTAACTTTAGCCACTCTGTTCAAGTTTTGCCCCATGGCATTGCACTCGCTGACTTGCTTCCGTTGACTGACTGCGAAGTTTTTGCCCTCAGGCCTGTGCCTCTGTCTGAACCCCCGTATCAGCTTCTCGTTCGACCCTTTTTACTCCCATGATAGCACCGGATTTGACACCTCAGCAAGCCAGTGCTCTCTCCGACCTTTTATTTTCGTACAGCGACATTTTTGATTTTGGCGACCGAGCTTTGGCCCAGAAATCTGTCGTTACCCATCGCATCAATACTGGTGATGCCAGCCCTATTCACAGAAGGCCTTATCGAGTCTCTCTTGCTGAGCACCACGTGATACAGAAGGAGGTCGACAAGATGTTGACAAATAATATTATTGAGCCTTCCTGCAGTCCCTGGGCGTCTCCTGTCGTTTTAGTCAAAAAGAAAGATCAAACTTGGAGATTCTGTGTAGATTACCGCCACCTCAATCAGATCACTAAAAAAGACGTTTATCCGCTCCCGCGAATTGACGACGCCCTCGACTGCTTGCATGGTTCCAGCTATTTTTCCTCGATCGACATGCGTTCCGGCTACTGGCAAATAGCTGTCGACGAACGGGATCGAGAGAAAACCGCATTTGTCACCCCTGACGGACTATATCAATACAAGGTCATGCCATTTGGCCTCTGTAACGCTCCTGCGACCTTCGAGCGCATGATGGACTCGCTTCTCCGCGGCTTCAAGTGGACAACGTGCTTATGCTACTTAGATGACGTTGTCGTTTTCTCTCCCATGTTCACAAGTTATCTTGAACGGCTTTCTACGATACTGGCAGTCTTTCGCCGCGCCGGTCTTCAACTCAACGCAAAAAAATGCAGCTTCGGCCGCCGCCAGATCAAAATCCTGGGACATTTGGTTGACGAAAATGGTGTGCAGCCCGACCCTGATAAAGTTCGTGCAGTCCGCGAGTTCCCTGCACCACGTAATACAAGTGATGTGCGAAGATTTCTCGGGCTCTGCTCCTACTTCCGTCGCTTCATTCGGAACTTCGCTGACCTAGCACGTCCCCTTACCTCCCTTTTGCAGAAAAACGTGAATTTCTCGTGGAGCCGTGAACAAGCTCAGGCCTTCACAACGCTCATTTCCGCGCTCACCGCTCCTCCTGTACTGGCGCGCTTCGACCCGTCTGCGCCTAGAGAACTGCGCACCGACGCTAGCGGACATGGTATTGGCGCTATCCTTGCCCAGTACCAGCACGGCCACTCTCGTGTGATTGCCTATGCCTGCCGACTTTTATCTCAGTCCGAGCGCAATTATTCCATTACGGAGCGCGAATGCCTTGCACTTTTTTGGGCGTTGACCAAACTCCGCCCTTATTGTTTGGGCGGCCCTTCAGCGTAGTGACGGACCACCATGCCTTGTGTTGGTTGTCATCACTTAAGGACCCTACTGACCGCTTAGGTCGCTGGGCCTTGCGATTACAAGAATACACGTTTACTGTTGTGTACAAGTCAGGCCGCCTACATCAAGACGCCGACTGCTTGTCCCGCCACCCCGTTGACCCTCCTGAACTTCCTGACAATACTGCTGACTACTGCGTTTTGTCCATTTCGAACTTTCTCCACATCGGCGTCGAACAGAGTCGTGATCCTTCCCTGCGCCCCATTATTGATCACCTGCGCAACGACAGCACCGATCCGCCCATCAGTATGTTTGTGCTTCTTAATAACACATTATAGCGACGCAATATGCGCCTAGATGGTGTAGACCTTTTGCTTGTTGTCCCGACACATCTACGCTCTGCTGTTCTTGCGCACCTTCATGATGCTCCTACAGCAGGGCACCTAGGAGTGTCCCACACATATGACAATGTTCGACGGCGATTCTACTGGCCTGGCCTCTACCGCTCTGTTCGTCGCTACGTTGCCGCCTGTGAGCTGTGCCAGCGCAGGAAGACCCCGTCTCTTTACCCTAGTGGGCCCCTGCAACCACTCGCAGTTCCAACTGAGCCCTTTTCTCGAGTTGGTCTCGACTTGCTTGGGCCATTTCCGACATCCACTTCAGGGAAAAAATGGATTTCCGTAGCGACCGATTACGCCACCCGGTATGCCATAACCAGAGCTATCCCCACCAGCTGTGCCTCCGACGTTGCAGACTTTCGTTTGAATGACGTCATCTTGCTTCATGGTGCTCCTCGTCAACTGCTCACCGATCGCGGTCGCTGCTTCCTTTCTAAAGTTGTTAATGACCTTCTGCGTTCATGCGCTACGCGCCACAACTTCACAACGGCCTACCATCCACAAACGAACGGTCTTACTGAGCGCCTTAATCGTACCCTGACCGATATGATGTCAATGTATGTTTCTGACCATCACCATGACAGGGATATCTGTGTACCTTTCATAACATTCGCTTATAACTCCTCACGGCATGATACCGCCGGATACTCTCCCTTTTATCTACTCTTCGGCCGCGACCCTCTACTTCCCTTCGACACCTTACTGCCTCTTGACGATTCCTCCAGCAGTTACACTTCTGATGCCATCGCCCGCGCTGATGCCGCCCGTCATATTGCTCGAGACCGGCTTCGTGCGTCCCAGCGTTCTCAAAAGCACCGTTACGATCTCCAGCACCGTGGCGCCTACTACCCTCCTGGCTCCTTCGTACTCGTCTGGCTCCCTGCTCGACGTGTAGGCATGTGCGAGAAACTTGTGCCCCGCTACGTGGGCCCTTACCAGGTCTTGCGGCTACTTACCGACGTGACGTCCGAGATTATCCCTGTGAACCGCCTGAACCGCCACTCTCCTGCAAACCATCATCCAGAAGCCGTGCATGTCGCCCGTCTCAAACCTTATATCTCGCGCTCACCTGTGTAGTCTACGCACCGGGACTGTGCTTCTTCCGCGGGGGGCGGGGGGGGGGGTATTGTTACGGTACGCAGTGAAAGAGACGATGACGAAGTGCTGGGCTAGTGGAGAAAGACGACGCTGCAGCTACGTCTGGTTCTCCTGTGAGTGTGTCTTTGACGGTGAACTGTAGCGGCTACGACGTACCATCGCCTCCTAACATCTCGACATGCCTCGTAACAATATTTATGATCACATGTTGTTTCACACTTCAATAATGGTTTTATCTGCAACCAAGTTTCAATTTGCAGAAACATTAAGCCGCTTAGATGCCCAAAACTTCCAACAGTACAAATTTTATTCAGGAAAAATATATGATGGTCACTTTGGACTCAGGGATGTTTTTTGTGGAAAGACCCTGTGGTGAGATAGAAGCCCTCAGTGAGACGGCAGCGCAAACTCTGCTAGCTCATGCAACCATATTGTTCTTCAGGGGTGGCTTGAGGAATCCATAAGTCTTTGGTGCTAAGTGCTATGCCATTTCATGTTTATATCAACTCGCAATTACAAAAGGGGCAGTGATTTCTTTTTTGCATTTTTGCTTAATATTTCTCGTGTCAAGGTTAACTTGTGTTACGAGAACTTAGAACTGAATGGAGCCATACATAGCTGCATCAAAAAATGTCACTTACCTGTCTCATCCTATATTTAGAAACATCAAGTCCTTTTTGATTACAACCGTCATCAGTGTATTTTTTCCTGCTTGCACAGAGCTAAGTGGTTTTAAACCTCTCTATAAGAACACACAGTGCTACCACATGCTTCATTGCACAGCTACAGAGTGAAGTTTTTGCAATTCTCATCAGCTTTCAAAAGCTTTAGGGGAAAGTCAACACAAAAAAAATGCATGTTAAATGAAGCTTCTTTCAATACTGCAGTACATTTTTACTGGAACTCCTTTCTGAGACGCTGCAAGGATCATGTCTTCTGAGGGCACCATAACACCTACCTTCAGCTCTAGCGCTCTGGACATCGCTGCTACTAAGTGCAACACCATCCGAGCACAGGCAGTGAATATTCTGCAGTTGGTTAAGGAAATTTCAAGTGGAAGACAACCCCAGCATGCAAGCCAAGGATTTGTAGTAAGTTCAAATATATGCTACTTTACTGATACTGCTCGTTGCTTCAATGCACTATGTGGTTACAGGGACAAAACAGAATGACTGTATATGCTTGAAAACTCATTGTCTTGAAGCAAACAGAGCATAGCAATAACAACTAGTCTCACATGTGCATGTGCTAACTTGACTAACAAAGCTTTATGCTGTTAATTATAACTGATGTGCATTGGAGCTGGTGCCCTTGTTCATATTCTACATTCAGCATGTTTTTCTCCTAAATGATTTTTGTTGCTGCCATAACCGGAAAGGATCTCTCGAAGATTTTTATATCAGTAACTTCTCCTCAATTTTAGGCGTGCATTTGTCTAATGATCCTGCATATCATGCCTATTTTACTGGTATTCAAATGTTGTTTAGTTTTATTGCATAAGCCGGATGCCGGATGTTAGAAGACGAAAGTTGGCTGTGGTTTAGCTCTGGTTAACCCTCGTTGAATTGCGAATGCTACGGCTGCATGACAACACTTGTGGCCAAATGAGGAGTTGGATGCATAACTTCGCGCACCGGTGTTAGATCATTTTTATGCCACTGCCGGTAGTACACAGACCACACACTTCCGACGGGGTTGTTCCTGAAGCGGCGGCGAAACTTTAGCATGGCCGACTCGTGCACCCACTCTTTGTGCAGTCTGCGCGCCGACTACCTTCGACATCCTCAGGCTTAATGATTAAACCTGCCAACGGCCTTTTTCTTCTTTTCTCGAGACGTGCAGCAGGCTTTTCATCCCTTATTTCTGCACCAGTCTCCTGAGGGTTTCGTTGCGCCTGCCATTTGTGGCTACGGCATGCGAGTGTGGAGCGAAAACTGCGGGCGACCGAGCGTTTCATCGAACACGACCAGCGTTCCGTTGAACGCATCAAATTTCACCGGTGGTTTAGGTGGTGGCAGTAAAGGCGTTTATTTCATCTAGATATGGAGGGCACTTAAGCTCCGCCTTTAATGGTATGACACGATAGCGTAGGCTACCAGGTCACATTTAAAGCCCCGCTTTAGCCAAATCGTGTGAAAGTGACTTAGTGGCCTATAGGGGCAACGTGAATACCAGAAAATACGAGGCAACGTGAATTCTAGTGGAAACCAAGAAGAAGAAATGGGCATGGGCAGGACATGTAATGCGAAGAGAGGATACCCGATGGTCGCTAAGGGTAACAAACTGGATTCCAAGGGAAGGAAAGCGTAGCAGGGGGCGTCAGAAAGTTAAGGGGGCGGATGAGGTTAAGAACTTCGCAGGGTTCAAATGGATGCAGCTTGCACAGGACCGGGTTAATTGGAGGAGTGTGGGAGAGGCCTTCGCCCTGCAGTGGGTATAGTCAGGCTGATGATAATGAATACCAAGGTCGTGACATGCTAACTCTGACATAGCCGTCCCTAGTGAAACTAGAGACTCAAGTTGCAGCTCCTGTCATTTACAGATAAGGCATACAAGCATACGCGACGAGCAGAGTTGGCTGACGTAGTGCTGGTTTCGCAACAATAGTGATTATTTCTCATCTATCTATGCTTTTCTGTTGAAAATCAATGTTCGAGATGTCATGTTTTAAAGCTAGTTTTCTAAAGGGACAGCCTACTACGTTGTCAATAATTTCTTTGTGTCATTTAAAAGCTTCTTCAATGCCAGAAATGCAAATACAATGAACACCAGCTATTTGAAAATATATGACTGCCATACAGATTATTCAAAACATCTCTAATATTTTAAGAGTGAATAATAATAATATACCAGATATTTTTACAGTGCAGCTCTTATGTGCTGGTTCGGCGGTTCAGCCTCATCGCTGTTCTTGTCAATGTAACCGAGTAAACAAGAATTGCTCAGAAGGGAAGTATGAAGACACGAACTCTTTCTGTGAAATTGGCTTTGGCTCGTGACTGAAATAAAGAGTATGCTGTAACTGCATAAACATACGTGCCAGTATTCAAAATTCTTTTCCTCGACATATCACTAGAATAAACATAGAGGCTGACCGCTTACGTGCCTGTCAAATCATACGAGGCGGCAGTGTATTCTGCACCTCCGTACAATATAATGAAATATCTCGACGGTGATCAAGTTTTTTGTGTGACAGAAGCATGATACTCTAAAATTCGAATCGCGATTAAAGATCTCAAAGGCGGACAGCTCACTATCCTTTGCAATTGGTCGAGTGACGACGGTGTCAATCTGTAAGAATTCTTCTGAGTGTTGTTTCAGCATGCTTGCACTTTTCTCATGGCTTCTAGTGTGTATTCAGTTTGCTTTAATATGCAAAAGAGTTTGGGTTTGGTAGTGTACACGTATAACCTATCGCAGTATCTGTGCCCTGAGGAGGTGCTACTTGTGTTGTCTGTTCTCTTTTGTGCCCTGTAAATCATTATGCATCCAAAATGTGTTTTGCCCGATCCATGTTGGACATTTTGAAGCCTTTCAGTTACAGATGTGTAAAAAAAAACAAGTTTCAGCTGTGTGTATTTCATCTCCCATCGTGCAGGGATATTTGACCGAAACATACGTTCAGATAGTGGAGCTTAGATAGGCATGGTCTTCATTACCTTGTCGCCGCCCGTGTTTTACCACGTACGATGCCTGCAGTGGGTGGTGCTTCATTCTGCTCCTTCTTCTTCTTCTTCTGCCTTAATACTTGGCACATACCCACGAAGAGGGATTGGCCAGGGTTCAGTGTAGACTGCCACATTTCCTACACAAACTAAATTAGTGCATTAAAGTAATTGACTACTAAAAAAATATAAGATTTAAGATCACAAATGTGATTGAAAGAAAAAATATGAAGCAAAAATTTGAAATTTTGTAAATTTGGAATACAATTAGCAAGGGAATCTATCCGTAGCTGTGATGTAGTTAAGTGAGTACTGACGAATTTCAGGCAACGCAAATCCTTTCGCACTCGCACCGAAGGAGAGTAGAAGCGGGACCGACAACGCAAATCCCAAGCGCGCAATTGGAATTTCTAAATGCGCCCTCCTCTGATGTGAAAACCTTCGGCAAGCGAGAAGGAAGTGATCAATATTTTCAACCTGCCCGCAAGCCTCACAAAGGTTTGTGGGGCTGATCCCGCATCTACATAAATAAAGATTTAGGTGGAGAATCCTGCATCTCATGAGGGTCATCGTTACCTCACACTGCCGTGATTTACATGAACGTACTTTCCATGAGTATATAATATGCTGGTATTCGGCTGTAGATAGCAAAGGATCATTGCATAAAGCGGCTAGGTATTGATAACGCTGGAAACGGGACATTCCACAAATGGTGATATTAGGGATGGTACATGAAACAGATGCATCAAGAGCTGATTTAGCCAGGAAATCTGCCGCTTCATTCTGGAAAACACCGCTGTGACCGGGGACCCATGCAGATGAAGCGTATTTCTTTCACCCACCCCGGTATGAAATACTTTAGTGAGCGGGTCAACAGAGCATCTCGTGCTGATACCAGCGACAACAAAACAGAGAGAGAGCCTGGTATAAAAATCCTGCTGCTGCTTTGCTTCTTCTATCATCATCAGCCTGATTATACCCACTGCAGGGCAAAAGCCTCTCCCATATTTCTCCACTTAACCCGGTCCTGTGCTAGCTGCATCCACTTGACCCCTGCGAACTTCTTAATCTCATCCGCCCACCTAACCTTCTGCCGCCCCCTGCTACGCTTTCCTTCCCTTGGCATCCAGTTTGTTACCCTCAGCGACCATCGGTTATCCTCTCTTCGCACTACATGTCCTGCCCATGTCCATTTCTTCTTCTTAATTTTTACTAGAAAGTCGGTAACTTGAGTTATTTCTCTGACCCACTCTGCACGCTTTCTATCTCTTAATGTTACCCCTACCATTTTTCGTTCCATAGCCCTCTGGGTTGTCCTCAACTTAAGTAGAACTCTCTCGGTTAGCCTCCACGTTTCAGCCCCATAGGTGAGTACAGGTGAGATGCAACTGTTGTATACTTTCCTCTTGAGCGATACCAGTAAGCTGCTAGTCATAATCTGCGAGTGCTTGCCAAACGCACTCCATCCCAATCTTATTCTTCTTGTTATTTCCTTTTCATGGTCCGGATCTGCGGTTACTACCTGTCCTAAGTAGACATATTCCCCTACTACTTCCAGTATTTCGCTACCTAATGTAAACTGCTGTTCCTTCCCGAGGCTGTTGAACATTACCTTAGTCTTCTGCATATTGATTTTCAAGCCTACCTTTGTATTTTTCCTGTCTAGGACATCAATCATTATTTGCAGTTCATCCCCCGAGTTGCTTAGCAAGGCAATGTCATCAGCATATCGCAGATTAATGAAGTATTCTCCATCTACCCTTATCCCTAACTGCTCCCATTCCAAGTCTCTGAATACTTCCTCTAAACAAGCTGTGAATAGCACTGGGGAGATTGTGTCTCCTTGCCTAACACCTTCCCTTATGGGAATTTTGTTACTTTTTTTATGCAGAACTATGGTTGCTGTGCAGCCACTATATATATCTTCCAGCACTTTCACTAAGAAAGCCTGGTGCTAAGAAAGCCTGGCTCCGCTGGACAGGCCGCCATTGGAAACTGACCCTGGCTACGTTTAATGCTAGAACCCTATCTAGTGAAGCTAGTTTAGCAGTGCTGTTAGAGGAACTAGAGGGCATGAAATGGGATGTCATAGGGCTTAGTGAGGTTAGGAGGCCGAATGAGGCATATACTGTATTGAAGGATGGGCATGTACTGTGTTATCGAGGTTTACAAGAGAGGCGACAACTAGGAGTAGGTTTTCTTGTCAATAAGTATATAGCGGGTAATATAGATGAATTCTATAGCATTAATGAGAGGGTTGCAGGCATCGTAATTAGGCTTAATAAGCGGTATAAACTGAAGGTTGTACAGTCCTATGCCCCTCCATGTAGTTATGATGACCAGGCAGTTGAAAGCTTCTATGAAGATGTAGAATCGGCCGGCAATGCGAAAAGTAAAGACGCAGTATACTGTACTAATGGGCGACTTCAATGCCAAGTTAGGGAAAAAACAGGCAGGAGACAAGGCAGTAGGTGACTATGTCATTGATTCTAGGAATAGCAGGGGGGAGTTACTAGTTGAGGTTGCAGAGCGCAATAACTTACGAATCATGAATACCTTCTTCAGCAAACGGAAGAACCGGAAAAGGACATGGAAAAGTCCTAACGTAGAGACTAAAAATGAAATCGACTTGATAATGTGTTCAACCCCCGCCATTATGCAAGATGTAGAGGTAATCAGGAGAGTGCAATGCAGTGACCACAGGATGGTGAGGTCCCGAATTAGCTTAAATTTGAAGAATGAACGCTACAGATTAGTAAGAAAGAAACCCATCAACGAATTAGCGGTGAGAGGGAGGGCAGAAGAGCTCAGGATCTCGCTACAGAATAGGTATTCAGCTCTAACTGAGGATGGCGACATTACCCTAGAGGCAAGGAACAATAATTTCAGAGATATCATTACTGAGTGCGCGGCAGAAGTAGGCGGTAGGATAGTTCGAGAGGATACCGGTAAGCTATCTAAGGAGAGGAAAGATTTGATTAAGAAACGCCAGAGTATGAAAGCTTCCAATCCAACAGACCAGATCGAATTGGCCGAGATATCAAAGCAAATCAATAAGCGCAAGGTGGCCGATATAAGGAAGTATACCATGGAGAAAATTGAGCATGCTGTAAAGAGCGGGGGAAGCCTTAAAGCGGTAAAGAAGAAATTGGGCATAGGCAAAAACCAGATGTATGCAATAAGGGACAACGTGGGCAACGTCATCACTAATATGGAAAAGATAGTCAAAGTAGCCGAGGAGTTCTACACAGATCTCTGCAATATCCAAAGTAGTCAGGACCGTAATGAGATTGGCGGTAGGGAAAAACAGTCAGATGTTCCACCAGTGACGAAGGATGAGGTCAAGAAAGAACTATAAACTATGAAAAGGGGGAAATCAGCTGGAGAGGATCAGATAACTACAGATTTGCTGAAGGACGGGGGGGATATCGTGCTAGAAAAACTGGCCACCCTGTATACGCAGTGCCTGGTGTCATCGACGGTACCGAAACCATGGAAGAACGCAAACATTATCCTCATTCACAAGAAAGGGGACTCTAAGGACCTTAAAAATTACAGACCAATCAGCTTACTGTCTGTTACGTATAAGGTATTTACTAAAGTAATCGCTAATAGAATCAGGACAACCTTAGACAGCAATCAAGCAAAAGATCAAGCAAGGTTTCGGAAACGGTACTCTACTATCGATCATATCCATACCATCAATCAGGTGATAGAAAAATGCTCGGAATATAATCAGCCCTTATACATAGCATTCATTGATTACGAAAAAGCATTTGACTCAGTTGAAACCTCGGCGGTGATGCAGGCATTGCTAAATCAGAGGATAGACGAGCCGTACGTGAAAGTGCTGGCTTCTCCTATATCGCACACTTACTTAGTTCTTCACATACCTGGAAAGTTTCATTCGTACCGGTAGGCGCCATTGCCAAATGCAGCCGGTGCGCACCAAGGCGCTATTGACCACGTAGTGCTATGAGGCGCTTCCGGTGCAATTCGGATTTCGCTTTTAAAAGCTGCCATAGAGATCAATAAATAATTCAAAATTGAAATTTAAAATTAATAAAAAGAGTGAGGAGATATAAAAAAGTATTCTCAACAAAATTTAGAGCATAGCACGGCGTTGAGAGCTAACAGCTAGATCAAACAAAATGGCGCCGCCCACGCCGCCCAATCCGCGCACATCTCCGCGCGCTTGCGCCACTTGAGCCCTGTTGTTGGTGCCGTTAGGTATCTTTAATTAATGCCATCCGTGCGCCGGGCCTATCCTAGCTGTTGCTTAAAGGTAGTGTAAAGCCCGCGATGGTGCTCCGTCGTTCTTGCCTTCGTGCTGCTGATCTCCTAGCGCTGACCATTCGGCTCTCAAGCTACTCTTACACATTACAAAAAATGCATGGCTGCATTGCCTCTTCTTTCTGCTACTCTTGGAAGTTGCACCGCAAGCGAAAACCAGTATTGCCAGTATACTGCATGGAAGAGCACAAAAAGAAGCTTTTCTGTGACTCAGTGACGCCAAGCATGTTTTCTGGTGAGCTGCAATGTGCGATCTATTTGCTGTGTGCACAAGGCGCATCTTGCAGAGCTTATTTTGCCCGCCCTGTCGTCTTCTTCTGCAATGAACAAGAAGAAAAACCCCATGCTTCCCGGCAACGGCCTGCCCTCACGTCCGCGCCAAGGTCTCTCTTCAAATGTCCTAGTTGAACACAATATTGCATGTCTTAAGGAGGAGCAAACTGTGCCATATTATTAGAATTCCTAACTTTGAGTTACTGCTAAATGTGACTACAAGGCGTAGTACGTACGTTGAGGCCGAGAGTCCATCTGATGATTGGTGTATTTGTAAAAAACGTCAACCTTGCGCTTGAAAGAAACATTCTCATCTTCAAGAATCTTTTCTCATGAGCTAGTCTCTTGGACATGGGAAGAAAAACTACGTTTACGGCATATTCATTTCCTGGAGTGTCTCTTCGTTTCCTTCCAGTCTTCCAGCAGTGAGCTTTGGCCAAACATGCTTTTACCGTACTGTTTCGGCATGATCCATGGTCGTTTTGGGCATTCCGCAGTGACATTCGGTTAATAGTTCGACTTCAGTCGCTTGTTTACTGCAGCGTGCGGGTGTTTTATTAAGACGTACCTTGGTAACGAGTGCTTCTTTACTGCACATAAAACGTTTCCAGGCTTTTGTCATTCTCAGGCGTTGTCGTCATGCTGAAACAACAGATTTTCCTGACGGCTGTAACCTTCAGAGGTCTAGTTCTCAATGAAAGGTAGAACTTCGAAGAACTTGCATAGAAAAGTAGTTAGTACTGAGTATTGCTCTAAATGTCTACTTAAAAAGGCCAGCATTGGTAAACTTCAGAAGCTGAAAACACAAAAAGAGATTCTTGTTGTAATAGTCAGGAAAAACTGTTACGACATGTAATTGGCCATGCTGTCTAATAATATTCCAAACAGTTATACAGAACTTTCAAACAAGACCTCTCGTGCTATGCAGCTGAGCTTGTTTATGAAACCTCCTTATGCCTCCCTATGACTTCTCCAAGCCTTCGCTATCCCCACCCTACCAACAGGTAAATCTCACTGACAACCGGATCAGTCGCAGCATATATCCTGCATCGGCTTTCATCATATTAGAAGAATACATATTGTTTACTGACTACATACAGTGTCTGCGTGAAGTGCTCTGCAACTTTCGACGGCAACAGCCGCGCTCTAGACCAACTCAACGAAATAATATCTGATATATCGCTGCACGTGAACACTGCTACACGTTTTTATGCCTCACGACTTCCACCCCCGCCCTCTTCAGCCACACTTCCAAGAGCTGTTTCATGTTTCGGACCCCATCCCACCTCCTACATGAGAGGCGTTTGCGGTTCAGCTGATACTATAGCCTTGGAGCGACTGAAGCCTACTTATTATTTCACTAGTGTCCTGACACATTTCTCATTACTTGATCTGCTCTTTCTTCAGTTGAGGGAAGGGCCTTGTAGTAGCGCACTCTCTTGATAAGGAGAGCATTGGAATAAGAAGACGGGACAGGAGCCGAGTGCCGTGAACGCTCGGGCTGTGAGTTGGTCTTTGAGGTGGAAGAATATTGAGCATTTGATTTGTGTCCTGTCTTGTAATGACATTCTACATGCCCTGAACCCTTCTCTGTACCTTTAACTGCACCCTTATGAATACAGTTGGCTTAGATATTCCCAACCTGTGATGACTATAGCAGAGAAGCAAGAAAACAGGTGGAAGCTTTACACGGTGTACTTAAGTGCTTTGAAATTAACTGAATTTCGGGTGGTTGCAACAGCAACAAATGTCCTGAGCGGTTATCAAAGACCAGACTGATCATCACTCAGCTGCTTTGGACATAAAAGGTGAAAACGACACCTTAGAGGTAAAACGCAAATCTGCAACACCTGTGATAAAATCAGTCGTGACGGGTGACACAAACTCCTAAACGACGTAGCTACTTGAAAGCTCGAACATCAGAGATTGCATGCCCACTGCACTCTGATGAGCGAGAAATGAGGGGGCCAATTAGGGTCCGCCTTTAAAGATGGGACGTGATAACGTTACGGCATGCATGTCCCATTGCAGGTTCTGGCTCTTTCACACGCACTTTGCCACTTGCTTAATCACAACCCTCATTTGTGACTCTGTTCTCTCGTATATATTCATTAGCACGCAGCCCTATGCTACTACATTAAGTGAAAGATCACCCGACAAATGTATAAGGCGTTACTTTATCCAGTCCATGCATTATGCCTTCTTAGCCTATGAGCCATCCTCATCATCTACATCATCACCAGCAGCCTGACTATAACAACTGCAGGGCGAAAGCCTCTCCCATATTCCTCTAATCAACCCGGTTCTGTGCTAGGTGTATCCACTTGACTATTGCGAATTTCTTAACCTCATCCACCCACCAATCTTTCGGCCACCCCCTGCTACGCTTTTCTTCCCTTGGAATCCAGTTTCTTACCCTAAGCTACCATCGGTTCCCCTTCATGGATCACTGCCTTGTCGTGGCGGAGGGGCTTGCGAAACTCGATGAAGCCGTGAGCTCTGCTGTGTAGGGCCCCCTAAGATATACAGGTTACGGCAGAGAGTTCTGACAAAGTGTGATTCACTGGAGAAGGTAATGGCAATCCACTTCAGTATTTCCTATCAAGAAAACCCTATGGCTAGTCACAATGTCATTATTGATAGGGCGCCGGAAGATGAGCCCCCCAGGTTGAACGGCGTCCCACATGTTACTGGGGATGAACAAAGGGCGATCCCTAGTAGCTCCAGGACGAATGAAGCGGCTGGGCTGAAGCCAAAAGGACGCTCAGTTCTGGATGTGTCAGGAAGCGACCGGAAAGTCTGATGTTGCAAGGAGATATATCACATAGCAACATGGAATGCAAGATCTATGACGCAAGGTAAACTGGATGTCGTCAGGAGAGATATGGACAGATTGAACATTGATATCTTTGGTATCAGCGAGCTCAAGTAGACCGGAATGGGAGACTAATTCCGGCGACCATTATGTTGTTTATTGTTGGCACGAACCCAGAAGGAATGGGGTCGTTCTCATAGTTAACAGAAGAATGGGCAAAGCATTGCTAGGGTACAACCCCAAAAACGACCGAATGATTTCACTTCGGATCCAAGGTCACCCTTTAAACATAACATTATCCAAGTCTATGCACCAATCACTACTGCTGAAGAAGCTGATGTTGAGAGATTTTATGCTGACCTGACATGCCTTTTAGACCGCACTCCATCATCAGACGTCCTTTTTCTCATAGAAGACTGGAATTTTGTGGTGGGGAGTAAAGAAATATCCGGAATTACAGGCAAGTCAGGTCTTGGTGAGCCAAATGAAGCTGGGCAGTGGTTAGTAGAGTTTTGTCAAGAAAACCACCTGACCATAGCAAATACTCATTTTCAACAGCACAAGAGCCGCCTGTACACATGAACTTCACCGGACGGTTTGTACCGGAATCAGATTGATTATATTCTTTGCCGGCAGAGATGGAGAAGCGCTATACAAGCTGCAAAAACAATGCCTGGGGCCGATTGTGGCACCGATTATCAGCTTCTTGTTGCCAAATTTAGGCTTCGACTGAGGAAAACGCAGAAAACTAGAAGGCCTTTCAGGTATGATCTGGATCAAATTCCATAATATGCTGTGGAAGTGAGGAATCGATTTCAAAAATTAGATCTAGAAGACAGAGAGCCTGACAAGATGTGGACTGATGTTCGTGATATAATACAAGAAGTTGCTACTAAGGTAGTTCCAAAGCAAAAGAAATGCAAGAAAGCAAATTGGTTATCTGAAGAGGTTTTGCAAGTAGCTGAGGAAAGGAGGATGGCAAAGCTCA
Organism: Amblyomma maculatum; assembly: GCA_023969395.1. Taxonomy (NCBI): domain Eukaryota; kingdom Metazoa; phylum Arthropoda; class Arachnida; order Ixodida; family Ixodidae; genus Amblyomma; species Amblyomma maculatum. The sequence continues at coordinate 99,349 of JAJIZL010031943.1, forward strand.
GGGGGGAAAAAGAAAGATCCAAGGTTCTCAATGCGGATTTTCAGAAAATAGCAAGGAGAGATAAGAATGCCTCCCAGAACATACAGTGCCAAGCAGTTGAGGACAAAAGTGAATTGAGGATCCCAAGAGCTCTGTATAAGGCAATCAAAGATACCAAAGGAAGCTTCTGTGCTAAGTTGGGCGTGATAAAGGACACGGGGGTAGAGGGTCCCGTGTTGATGTTCGGGGCTGCTCGGTAGTCTGCTGCATCGCATCCTTGTTGAATAGGGTTGGAGACCAGCGAGGCGACGGCTCCGACGAAGCTCCAGAGGTTGAGCATGCGTCTTGAGGGTAGTCGTACCCCGCACCTACACCAATTTGTTACGACGGGGGTAAGACGTCGGAGCGCTGATCAGCAAGACAATAGGGCAGGGAGCTCAGCTGGTCAATGACAGCGCGTCCGGCACGAGTCTTTTTCCAACGTCTTTCTGATTCACTTCTGTTGTAAGCTTCATCTTCTTCTGTACTGTTACAATATGTTACATTGGGCGGTGCATGTATGAGGCATGATTTCCTGCTGTAAGGATCCTCGATTCAAGAACAGCATATGCCTGGAAACTGAATAAATGTTTTTCTTCATAGCCTGCAAAATATTCTGAAAGAAATGTCTGGCTTAGCAAGTAGGAAATGGGACACAACATCTAATGGCTGTCAGTGCTTAAAGTCTGGTTACATCGGAGGGGCCTCTAGTGGTTCGAGCAGTAGCGGAAAGGGAAATAAAGGGAGAGAGAGAAAGCGGCTGGTGACCTGGTTTGCACATAATATTATACAAATTTAAAGGCAGAAATCAAATATCTTCTTCTCCGCTTTTACAAAATATGTTAATGGCTTCTTATTAAAACACTCTGAGATATTGCTGGAAAAACAGAGAAGAAATGTTTTGACAACCACTAACAAAAACATATGGCAGCCTGCCTCTTATTCATGCAGTGCATATACAAATTAGAGCGCGGAGGGGTCTCAGACCCCTCTTAAATCATACTGGGCGGTCTCAGAGCCGCCTCGACCCCCTTCATTTAAGCCGTGATGGAATTGTTGTTTTCCATACTTACTCATACAGTTGCAGAAACGAGTGGCTATAACTGAACTACTAATGTGAATATTTACTTATTATTCCTTGACTTTCTTCTGCTCCATGGTGTATTATTATTGATAATGATTTACCACTTTGTGTGTGCCTTGTTCAAACTACTGTACTAGGGTTTGCTTGTAAGAAAAATGGTATTAATAGGAATGATCATAAGTATTATAATAAATATCCTAATGATTTAATCTGATGCTGTCTTATTTATCAGAGATGCTTGACAAGTTTACTGAATTTACTTTCCCCAGTGGTCTTATCAGATAAGTCTTATCAAGAACTTAGGTGCAGCTTTTCTTACATGTAAAGGCTTTGTAGGGGAAAATGTGTCTCATGGACACTGCACTTTGCTGAAGAGTGCCAGCCTTTTATCAAGCATGTTAACTTTGACTGAGCGCACTTGGCCTTTTCTTGTGCACATGCGCGATGCACTATGCCTCATCGACATGCTGCAGTTCTTTGTTTGACAAATTGGAGCATAATTTGCTGCTGAGTGCCATTTATCCAAACGCTTGTCCAGCACATGACTTTTACCGGTGCAATGTGAACGAAGTGCCGGACAGGTTCCAAAGAATAGCTAAGTATCCACTTATGGCAAACATGCAGATCAATTGCAGTTCCCTGGTCAACAGTGGCATTCAGCTGTAGTGAGCCTTCGTAGCATTTTAAATTGGTGATCAACAGTGGTCGCATTTTTCCTCTTGAACTGAAGATCGTGGGCTTAGGCCTGGCCATGATGAAATGTTATTGCACGCAATGTATTTTAGTATTTGTTTTGACATATCCAAATCTACCCTGCACTGTGCTGTATTTCTTGGCCCATATTTATTTGGCAGGTTGAAATGTACCTTTCTTTTAATAAATTATTCTTAAATTATATCTGCATGTAACATATTCCTGTAACAATTGTCTTTTTTTATTCTGGTAACATTCGTCTTTGACTGTTCTAAATCCAGTTATGTTTCAGGCGATGCGCGATGCGAAGTTTTTTCACACGTTCCCACACGACGGCACGGAAGCCAGAGCAAGACCAGAGATCCGGAAGGGTAGTGAACATCATGGTGGTGAGCATCGTAGTGGTGTTTTTGAGCTTCTTGAGAGATGGTGAGATTGTGACGAGCAATCTGGCGAGCAGCATGGGCTCGGGCGATGGTATCGCGGGCATAGCTTGTGACGGGGCCAGCGGCGGGAAGCAAACTGTCGAAGGGCAGTAAGGGGTCTTTTCCAAAGAGAAGATAGAATGGAGAGTACCCAGCAATGTCATGGCGCGATTAGTTATATAGAAAGGTGACAAATGGCACACTAATGTCCGAGTCGCGATGACTGTCAGATACATGCATGGCGAGCATGTCGGTGAGTACGCGCTTAAGACGTTCCGTGAGGCCATTCGTCTAAGGGTGATACGCAGTGGTGAACTTGTGCCGAACGGAGCAATAACGAAGTATTTCATCAACAACTCGGCAAAGGAAACAGCGGCCTCGGTCGGTAAGTAGCTGATGGGAAACACCATGGTGAAGTATGACATTGTACAAAAGGAAGTCAGCAACGTCTGTGGCGTGGCTAGTTGGAATGGCGCAAGTGATCACATACCGCATGGCATAATCGGTGGCCACAGCGATCCATTTGTTTCCTGACAAGGACTCGGGGGAGGGCCCTAGAACGTCAAAGCCAACACGAGAAACTGGCTCAGTCGGGGTAGCAATCGGCTGCAGGTGTCGAGGTGGTAGCACAGGGGGTTTCTTCAAGCGCTGGCAGAGGTCGCAAGTGACTACATACCGTTGGACGGAGCGGTAGTGTACAGGCCAGAGGAAACGCTGGAGCAGGCGGTCGTATGTGCGTGAGAGGCCACGTAGGCCAGCTGTAGGGGCTTTCATACATTTGTTCGAGAATGGCAGACCGTAGGTGTTGGGGAACGATCAGAAGGTGCTCACCGCCATCAGTTCGCATGTTGCGGCGGTAAAATGTGTGCCCATGAGGGAAGAAGAGAGTGAGCTAAGAGTCACGGCTGTCTGTGCTTAGGCGATCGATAAGAGAACTAAGGGTTGGGTCCAGGCACTGTTTGTAGGCTATGTGGAAAACGTTGAATATAGAGAAGACACAGGGGTCCGACTCATGGTCAGCAGGGGAATGGGAGTTCGATGTGACAACGGGACAGATAGTCTGCATCCTGGTGGAGCCGACCGGATTTGTATAAAACGGAAGAGATATACTCTTGAAAGTGCAGTGCCCAGCGGCCGAGGCGGCCAGCAGAATCCTTGAGGGAAGAGAGCCAATGTATGGTGTGGTGATCGGTAATAACAGTCAAGGGTCGGCCAAAAAAGTAGGGTCGAAATTTTCTAATGCCCCAAACGAGAGCCAGGCACCCGTAAGAGAATAGTTCTGTTCGCTGATAAGAGGCGACGACTGGCCTAGGCAATCACGCACTGTTGGCAGCGTTGTCGCTGTGCAACAATGGCACCAATCTCGGGGCCACGGGCGCCGGTGCGAATTTTCGTCGGGGCAGACGGGCTGCAACGGACCAACACATGAGGATTGGTGACAACAGCGATGAGGGTGGAGAATGCGTTGGTCTGATCTGGTCCCCAAGAGGAAGGAACGCCTTTCTTCAGCCGATTGGTGAGAGGACGAGCAACGGCGGCAAAGGTTGGGACGAACCGGCGAAAATAAGGGCACAGTCCTACAAAGCTACGGGCATAACAGGGTGAACGAGGAGATCGAAAAGAACTGCCAGCGTGAAATTTGTCGGGATCAGGTTGCACGCCGGTGGCATTCACCAAATGGCCAAGCACTTTAAGTTCGCGGCTACCAAAACTTCTTTTCTTTGAGCTCAGTTGAAGTCCGGCAGGGCGGAAAAGCGCCAAGGTGGAAGAAAGGCGACGAATGTGGCTTTCGAACGAGGGCGAAAAGAAAATCACGTCATCCCAGTAACATAGACAAGTCGTCCATTTGAAGCCACAGAGTAAGGAAGAGTAAGGAGTCCATCCGTTTAAACATGGCAGGGGCGTTGCAAAGTCTAAAAGGCATAACCTTAAATTGGAATAGTCCATCGGGTGTGACGAAAGGTGTCTTCTCGTGGTCTTGTTCGTCAACAAAGATGTTCGTCAACAAAGTAGCCGCTACGAAGGTCGATGGAGGAAAAGTAGCTGGATCCATGGAAACAATCCAAGGCATCGTCTATACACGGAAGCGGGTAGACATCGTTCCTTGTAATCTTATTCAGATGTCGACAGTCGATGCAAAAGCGCCAATTGCTGCCTTTCTTTCAAACGAGCACGACAGGAGATGCCCAGGGGCTGTTCGAAGGGTCGATGATATCATTGGCCAATATCTTGTTGCGCTGCTGCTGTATGACATTCCGCTCGAAAAGGGAAGCCGTATAAGGCTTCCGATGTATAGGTCTTGCATCACCGGTGTCAATGCGGTGAGTCACAACTGATGTTTGGCCTAGAGAACCGGTAGCGAAGTCACAAATATCGGTGAAGGGCAACCAAAGGTTGTGCAGGTACTGAACGTGTTCGGGGCTGAGGTCAGAGGCAACCATCACGGAAATAGGGTCCTTAATTGTGGTGAGGAATACGGGTGTTTGAAGGACGCTTGAAGGTGGTCCTGGAATGAATACACAAATGGTGCAATCTGCAGAAGGGGACAAGGTAGGAAGAGATATTCCTTCGGGGAGAACTTGGGGCGACACACTGAAGTTCCCAAAAGAAAGGTAGGTGTTGTTCCAAGTAACACGTGCGATGAGATGGGGAAAAATGACTTTGCGGTCGAGAAAGTCCTCAGTGATAAGGAAGCAACATAATCACTATCAGGCACAGGCGGGAAAGGTGACAGAGCTAGGTAAGCAGCAAATTCTGTGGGCAGGCGAGCAAACTTGTTGGAGCGAAGGTGGGGTGTAGATTGAGAATGTTCTGAGCAGACAGGTAGATCTAAGCGAAGAAGACCGCTGGAGCGGTCGGTGAAGGCAGAGTGGGTCGTTGTAAAGTCAAGACCGAGGATCACATTATGAGGGCACTGGTTGAGAACGGTGAACAAAACAGGGATGTGATGACCAGCAAGGGTGACTCGGGCAGTGCACCAGCCAGTAACGGCAGCAGTACTGCCTTCGGCTACGCGTACGGTTGACGAAGCGGTGGGGGTCTGTACTTCCTTGAGGCAGCGGCAAAACGATGAGCTCATGATCGAGACTTAGGCACCAGTATCAATGAGGGTAGAGACGAGAACACCATCCACGAACCAGGAAAGGAGGTTACAAGGTGAAGAAAATGGGAAGTAGAAGATTTCCAGGTCTGGGTAATAATGCAGTATCACCTCCGGGAGCTGCATTGGCTAGTTTACCATGAAGCGGCCGGCAGAGGACGGTGAGGAGCTGCGGCGAGCAAGAGGTGAACGGAAACGGCGGACTGGCGGGGAAAAGAGTGACTGGACAGGAGTAATGGTATCGATGCGGGGCGGCTCATAACGAGGCGAGAAACAGTGGTGATCGTAATCGGAGTAGCGGTCAACGTAAGTGCAACGTCGAGGTGGTGAAGACCAGCGGCTGCGGCAATGGCGAAAAATGTGGACATTACGCGAGCATGGGAAACAGATCAGCCTATCGTCAGGGGTGCGCCAATCATCAGGTTCGCGGTATCGGTAGCGTGGCATGTAGGTGTTGCGGGGCGTAGCGGAGGCGATCTTGGGAGGGAGAAAGGTCGAACTCTGCTGTTCTACGGTGCGGCTGCAGGGGACGCACCGAAGTTGGCAACTTTTTGACGGATGACTGCTTGAATGAGAGATACCGTAGCTAGGTTGCTCTCCGAGGAGGGCGGGTTGCATGCAGCAGAAGCGAGCGCTTACTTCAATCTGCTTGCTTCAAAGATACATGATCATGCACAGTGGGATTTGGCCATTGAAGCTTCAGCAAAGATCGCATTCCTGAAGAGATTGTTGCCGATTCACGCAGGAATCAGAAATTGAACGTGAAGGAGGAAGAGGTTTTGGAGTGGGAGAGCGCGGTAGAGACAGAGCGCCATGTTGGCATACCTATAGCCGAGGACAGCAGTCAGAGGCAGCCTGGTGTTTGCCCTGCTTCTTTTATAGAGCCTTCACCTTCGTGTGCTAGTGTGTAGTTAATTGAGTTACACAAGCTTGAGAGAATTTGCTCTGGTGGTAACGCACAAGTAATCAATAATATTAAAGCATACCTTCAATATTTTGCAACTGAGGGATATAAGGGGGCTGTGATAGGGTCTGGATCCATAAGGTTTCTAGACAAACAGCCATCTCGACGGGTCCTGAGTGATGAAACGTAGAGTGCTATTGCCAAGGAAATATTGGAAACTAACTTTATATCGCGGTTTCATCTGCAGTGACGCACCTGGAATTCTGGATTCGTTCTTTGGCTATTATCGAAAGCTTTTTGGGAGTAGTGGGGGCCAAAATGGGACATTAGATTTTCGTGGCTTGCTCGAAGCGTTTTCTAAACTTGACGATGGGGAGCAGCTTACTGTAGTAGTGGGACCTATCACTTTGGGCGAGGTTAAATCTGCTATTTTTGAATTGGAGAGTCAGACATTTCCTGGGTCTGACAGCGTTACAAGCGAGTTTTATAAAACCTTTTCCCCTTGCCTTGTAGCTGGTTTGCTGAACGTTTTCAAATATCGTATGATGCTGGTTTTCTACCTCCCACTTTCTATTCTGGGCACACTGTATTCATACCAAACGCATACAGTAATCGTTTCAAGACTTCCGAAGGGTATCGTCTAATATACCTCTGCAGTGAAGACTACAAAATTTAGCTAAAACTCTTTTGGCAGTGTGCAACTGGCATTAACAAACTTAAAATGAATTCACCAGGTTTGCGTCACTAGAAGCCTAAGTATACAAACCGGTATCCGTATTTCAGGTTCTGTATTAGAGAAAATATAATATGAAAATACCAAGTAGCTCTAATTAAGATTGACCATTGCTGAAGCGCTTCATAAAGTCCGCCACAATTTCTTGTTCGTGATCTTACAGCGTTAAGCTACTGGTGATATTTTGCTCAAGGGAATAAGGCTTTGCTATAAGTCCTATACGTAGCTAATTGTTACCAAGAGCTACCCAATCCGATTCCACTGAAATCGTCAGTTCGCCAAGAGTGTTCAATATCGCCTTTGCTGTTTGCCTTATATTGAACCCCCTTACCTTAGCATTATTAACAGTGCTGCTATTCGAGGTTTCTCCCTGGCGTAATGTGAAATTACGATTTGGACCTATGCTGATGACCTCGTCCTTTTTTTCCTGACAAAAACAGTGTGCTCGAGGTTTTCAATTGTCTGAACAGTTCTGTGCGGTATCTGGTGCGGCTCCTAATGTAGGCAAATCCAGAGGATTTGGTTGGGTCAGTTGGCCACAAGGCCGATTCCTTTTGGAAGCAAATTTTGGAATTGTAAGCCACTGCACTACAAAGTGGTTCCTCTGCATCAAGTTCGCACCATTTAATCATATTGGGATTCATAAATTGTAGCTATTAAGCGACAACCTCAGGCGTGGACGGTGCGGGAAGTTTTTGTGTTCGTTCCCCTGCAAATCTGCAAAACATTCTTGTTTGCAAAACTTGCATGCGTCCTGCAAGTTCTGCAATATGCAAGAAACAAAAGTGCAGGCAATACACAGAATACTTGCAACTTTCATGCTGCTCTCAGTTGGATCCCACGCATCGTGATAACCTTTTTCTTTTAATATAATTTGGCGGATTATGTGGTGTTCACTTGTTCGAACACAAGCTAGGTCCGCTTTTTTACTCTTTTTAAATTGGCGAACCATTCCTTTTTAGTATCTGTGCTGCTTATTAGGCGTGTTAGTTTTCACCTGCCTTATCTATTTCCACCGACTGGACAGGCGCATGAAGCGACTCTATGGGGATTCTTTAGGGAGCGAATACTTTCAATTTCCTCACTGTGCGCTTGTCTTTAAATGACCTGCATAGCTGACCCAGAAGGCAGATGATTGAGTTTCTTACTGATTCTTTGTTCCCCGTACCTTTGTATAGGCGATCTTATCAGGAGTATCATGACTTTATCGTTTTAAAGCGTGCTAAGCGCATATGCATTCAGGCAGCTGCTACTTTTTTAAAATGCACACATCAACGCTCCCTATTAAGACGTGGCTTCACGCAAAGCAGATCTTTGTGTCATGGTCATTGGACGCTTGTGTGATGCGCCAGAGACTATTTACCACTGTTTTATGCAGTGCAGTGGTGCTGTTTTTCTGGGACATATTGCAGCGGACGTCAAAGGACATCGATATCACAAATTATGGTATTCGTTTTTCCCCGTTCAGAATTACTGTGATGTGTCTTATGATTCGTTTCGAATGATAGACCATCATGCTGAAAAGCCACAATCATCGATGTTTTTATTCCGAGAGCAGTGCGCTTTGGTACGGGGAGTGTATGCTACCCTGAAGAGCCGCCTAGATCTCGTCTCCATGAATTTTGACATATGTTATAGTGGGGAACTACTGGGTCTCAGCGGGCTTGCATTATGCAGTCCAGTGAGTTGAGGCATGAGCTATTTTAGTTTTGTTCCTCTGAAGGTTTTCAATGCATAAAAATAACAACAAAGTTCCTCAGTATAGTAAAGATGGCATGTCGAACATTCAAGGTTTGTTCCTCTGAAGGTTTTCAGTGCAAAAAAAAAAAGTTATTTAGTGGTGTAAAGATAGCGTGCCGAGCTTTCAACCTCAAGAGCAGCAGTTCGATTTCTGCTCGGAGTATATTTTTTTAATGTCTTTTTCTTCAAAAAACTTCAAAACGATGACAGTGGTAGGAAACTTCTATAGATCCATTGTACCTCATTTATTACGTCAGCACTGAATTCTTCCATCGCTGCCGGAGAAAAACCAACTGAAGCGTTGTGTCTTCGTCCTAACAACAACATCAACTGGAAAAAACTTGGAGTCGAGTGTGATTAGAAGCCCGCCTGCCGAAAAGAGTGATGCGTATGTCTGCGCCTCAGAAAAGTCCGCCAGCTCCAGATTTTATCGCGCCGCATGCGTGCGCAGAGAGTCCTCCCTTTTTAGTTTCCTTCCAGTCACTAGGTGCTCATAAGTAGTTGAAATCGAAACCAGCGAGGGTTTCCTATTCCTGTTGGTGGCCTAATGACGCTTTGATGTTTATCAGTAAAGGAACTTTGTGGCGTTTTTAGCGTAACTGTGCTATAATGCTATAGCTCGCACTTATCTGCTCAATAGCTCTCTGCCATCTCACTAACGTTTTGAAAGTAACTGCCATGCTCCCATAAACGTTTCATCGCCCCCCTTCTTTGTTCTTCTTATCACTATTTAAGGAGCGTTGTGTAATGCTTTGTATTAAAAATACATCTCCTAAAATACAAGTAATGCAGCAGCCCACTGACGTACTGAGCATTCTGATAGCGTCTTTGGTTAGACTGCATAGCTGCAGAAGTTTCAATGCAGCGCCTGGGGTTAATACCTGGCTTCAATCAATCGCCCACCTGCTGAGCCAATACGTAGAAGTATATTGGAAGAACAGATAACAAATGAACCGCGTATCGTGTACATAATTTTCCAATGTAATTTTGTGTAATGCTAATGCATAATTTGTGTACATAATAGAGAGAAGTGAAGATCAGTATTCATGAAAAAATACCCTGCTGAAGCCGTAAGTGATCACATTTGGATCATTGCTAAAATAAGATCCCCTGTTAAACTAGTTACACACCTTTTACGCCTGCGATGTAAAGTGTAAGGGTGGAGCCAGGTCGTGTAGAAGGCGTAAAGATAGAGCTGATCGCTGAATGGACGTGAGAAGGAAAGATGAGACGTGAAAGCTAGAGTGCTGGAGAACAAACATTTCATCTGTGTTCCTTAATGCCCCTGGTGCAGCCTTCCTCATGGAAGCAGTTTGCGGAATCCTTGTGAAAACAGGAAATTAGAATTCTAACTATACAAAATTTGGTTATTCTTTACCTTGGGGACATACAAATATGTGTCATAATGCATGGCCTATTTTATTGTTTATTGGGTTATTTGCACCCTTTTGCTGCAATTGCTTGTCAACCATACGCTGCAGGGTGGAAACGCTCTCCACTGGTTACCAATGCATGCAGGACAAAGTGGAAAAAAGCAGTACAAAAGCTGACCTGAAGCGTGAGAAGCTGTTTCTTCGTTCTCTAAGGCGAAACGCTCGAAGTTATCTTAAATATAGAAATTTGACTACATCGTTAAGACTTAATTACAGTCTGAAACTACACTTTTTGATAATATTTTTGTCATATTGGTCATAATTCCTGTCATAGTGTGGAGAGGCGCCGGCAGAACACAGTTAACTTCGAGGGCATTCTCAGTCGAAAACTAAGCCGACTGAGATCGGAGATCGATTTCCGTCAGGAATTCCATACCCAGTATAACGTCTCTAGAGCAATCCGCTAGCACAACAAACGTTGCCGGGAAGGTTCGCCCTTGAACTGGGACTCACGCTGTGCACGTTCCTCTAGATGTAATCAAATATCCTCCAGTGGTAGGTATCTGTGGGCCATCCCAAGCTGCCGTAACCTTCTTGAGTGCCGCGCCGAATGATTCACTGAGTATGGCATAATCGGCCCCAGTATCCACCAAAGCGGTTACGGCGATGCCATCAACTGAAAGGTCTAAATCGGCTGGCGGTGATGTCTCGCTGCGGTAATGTCAAGGTGTCCTGTCTCGGCTTTTGGTGCGTCGAAGAAGTGCGGTGTCGTAGAGAAGCAGTCGGGCTACGCAGTTGGTCGGGTTGTCGGCTTGTCGTTAATTTGGGCGGCTTGCTAATCGTGGTCGTCTCTGGGTTGTTCAGCGTCGGCGAAATGGTTTGCATCATTGGAGGGTCTTGAACTTTTTGTTGTCGAGCAGCTACACCTCCAGAGGCTGCTGTGTCTAGTTTCCCCTACGGGAATTTCTAGAACGGTCCCGCGGCTGGGAGGAATTGTAGCGGCGGGGCGAGGGATCGGCGGCGCAGGACTGATTCCGGGTTAGAAAGGTAGTCGGCGATCTCTCGTGGGCTCTCTCCTGGCTGCGGACAGCGAGCATCGAAGGGGAACCAGCGAAGGCCCATCTCTGTACGGGCAGCGACGCCAGACATGCCCAGCTTCGCCACAATGGTAGCACAGCGGTTGGTAGTCCGCGGTTCACCAGATGTCGGTTCGGCGGCTCCTAGGTCGCTGGAGGAAAGTCGGCTGGGAAGGTGGCACTGACATTTGGGGAGCGGCCGGCTCAGGCGCTTTGTAACGTGGTGTTGAAGGCGGCAGGAAACGGCTTGCGATGGCGGCGTAACTCATTGTAGGTGGTTGTGGAGGGCATGCAAGAAGCGGCGCGTCACCCAAAGTTTGTTGCACTTCTTCGCGAACGACATCGGTGACCCATGCAACTTGCGGCTGCGCCGGCGTAGGCAAGAGTTTCGCCAGCTCTTCACGCAAATGGCTCGAATGGTCTCACGCAGTGAGTCTCCTGATAACACGGTGGACCTCTCAGCACATGTGAACAGCATCGACATGGCCGTGCGCTCGTACTGCCATGCTCGCATGTCAAGCGCTCTCTCGATGGAAGTAGCTTCCGTGACAATAGTATCTACGGTCACTGGCGGACTGCGAACGAGGCCGGCGAAAAGCTGTTTTTTCACACCTCTAATCAATAATCGCACTTTCCGCTCTTCCGACATGTTTGGACCTGCGCGGCTGTGCAAGAGCTTCATTTCCTTCGCGTACACCATCACGCTTTCGTTCCGATGCTGGATGCGATTCTGAGGTAGAAGATCGGCCTTTTCTTTACGAAATGTACTTATAAATGCCTAAGAAATTGTGCTTTGAACGTGTCCCATGTTTGCAGGCAAGATTCATGATTGACGTACCAGGTCGTCGCCGAGTCCTCCAGGGCAAAGTAGACATGGCGCATCTTCGCGTTCGCGTCCCGGGCAATAAAGGTGGCCACCCGGTCGAACTGGTCCAGCCAGTCTTCGGCGTCTTCATGGGGAAGAACATGAAAGCGAGGGGGGTCTCACTGGTGAAGCAGGACATTTGCAGGAATCTCTTGTGTGCTCATAGTGATAGTCTGTGTACCTGTAGACCGTAGATCAGAAAGAGGACCGAATTCGGGAGATAGGCCACGTAGTCGCCGGCTGCCCTGGTGAACAGGCGTTTCTACCCTGGGAGTGCGTCCTTGGCTGCAGTCGCAGCTTGATAGGGGCGTCCGGTACATGAAAGATCTACCCAGCACCTCCACCAGATGTGACGTTGGTAAAAAGGTGTGTGAAGGCCACTGAGCCGGTAACACAGAGAGCCAGGTGTTGGCGAAGTTCAGAAGCGAACAATTCGAGCGCGAGAGAGCACCTTCGTCGTCGTCTGCTTGTCTGCCTTGTCTTCATCACACTGGCATCAATATTACCGTGGCGAATATTTTTCGTTATATTACCTGCAGGTTAATCACCTTCTTCATCGCGTACCTTTTACTTTTTCGAGGTTTTGCAAACAATACGGTACACAATGCACGCGCTGCGGAATTTCAAAGCCGGTGATCATGAGCTTTAGTCGCTACTGCCTTTATGAAGATTAAAAATTCGAAGTGATTTAAACGGCTCAGACAATTGAATCTGAGACTGCACTGCATCATGCACTACAAATATGTCAGCTGTAAAACTCCAATGGCTTTATTAAACCTCAAGCTTATGTTACGCTAGCTTAGGGTATATTGGGCTTAACTTCATCGAGAACTTAAGGCCATGCAACACAGGCGGGGATTTCTGTGGCCGCTTTATTTTGGTGCGTTGCTTTGGGCATGAAGCAGCCGCCGTCCTCTGATGTTCAAGGATGCACTAACGGAATCCAACTGAGCGCACTGGGCGTGAGCTATTTGTAGCACTTAGTGAGGGCAAACGAACACACTACAAATAATCACGGAACACAAGCTAGTAATATTAGGTACAAAACAGTGCAACTAGCCGAGCTTAACATCTTTTTAAGGCCACAGCTAAAACACCAAGTTTTGGCGCCTTTTGAGCCCAGTTGCTGCCTTCCATACAAATTTTACGGGCCCGTGTTTTGTTTTGTTTTTTTTGGTAGACAAGATCTTTATCACGCGTGCTATAGTATGAGGTTTAGTATATGCACACACAGAGTAAACGAGATCTGGATGAAGCACGTGTTTGTTCTTAGCGACACATGTCTAGGATGGAGTGCCTAACGGTGATGATACATATATAGGTGAAGGTGAAGGATCCGGCAACGATTACAAGGTGCAAGTCGGGTGCTCGGGTGAACATTGGCCCGGCCAAAGTAAGGAAGCACGACGCCTATCGCATCCAGGATGGTTCCTTTGAAAAGAAGGGGGCTTCGAGCCTGCGTAGTGGGTCGAAAAAGACGATAGCCTAGGATCAGTTGCGATTACCACCCAAGAAACCTTTTTATTTTCGAACGACTCGATACTTACTTGTTCTGCCTTTCACCTAAACATTACACGTGTTCTCGCCTCACGCAGCATTAAACGGTAACCGCTTTTCGAAAGCTTCAGTGAAACTCACTTTTTAATAATTTTGCGCTCTACTCTCATGCTACAGAACCTCCTTCGCTCTTAGCAAGTAATGTAGAATGCAGCGATGGTCTACTGTTAGAATAAAGTGGAAGTCAAGCGCAACATATAAAGTGGAAATTAAATCGCCTATCTTGTGTTCTTGATGTGTTGCGCTGACAACGATTCCACTTTAAAAACATGAACCAATTAGTCCTAACACGTTCCTGTTAGAGTAACTGGTCGGATTTCTCAGAAAAAGCTCGAATTTACGGGAGCCGTTTAGCTCGCTCTTTAAGATGCGAAGGAAAATTTAATGGCTAATTTGTGAGGTGGTTTTGCTATTGAATTCGCTGTTGTACATAAAGAGCCGTACATTCAGATTTTGTTATGTGGACAGCATTAACCAAGCAGGCTACCCTGAAGTACAATGGTGTGCCGTTCTTTCTCTGAAGCTACAGTTAAGCAACAAGAACGCGAAAAAACGTAACTTTCTTGCTCGCGAAATTTGCTGTAATGTTTATCTACAATTGAAAACGCTCCCCCTCTCACTTCCAACAATATTTTGAAAACTTTTCAGCCTTGATTAACACCAGCTGCCTAGCACAAAGAGTTAGAACGGAGAAAGATGATCTAATGAAACAAATGACTTTATGAATCTTTTCAAGAGTCGTCGAATTAAGATCTCTTCATAGGAGCTCTGTCCTGGACACATGCACACGTCGCTGGTAAACACAGTCGTTTACGAGTCAGGCAGGGGTTAGTACTTCGAAACCAGGAGCTGTTTTTTTTTTGTTGTTGTTGTTGTTTTGGAGGGGGGGGGTCTTTACAGCTGACGCATTAACGGTCAATTTGTGTACAGAGCCCTGAAATCACAAATGCATATAGTTGTATCCTTGCGTTCAAACATCCAATAATAGCATTTTTTTTCTTTCACGCAAATCCACATCGCGGGGTCTTTATAGAAAAAATGAGATCAACCCGTCATGCGCTCTGGTGAGTACTAACACATGCAAAAGACTACAGGCAACGTTAAGAGATCCCGAGGCTTCCTTCCAGCAATAGGGAAAGCATCAAGGGGCGCAGGACAATCGTGCACGGGCAAGGGAAGTTTATTTATACCGCGGGCACAATAAAAAAGTCCATGCAAATCCATGAAGTGTTTCATTCAGGTGGAATCTCATCCGGTCTTTGAAATGAATTGGAAATATGGCTGATGGAACGGCAATTGCAAACTAATTTTCAGAGAAGGACAGGTGTACACCAAAACGCTAATCGATGACACATACAATGAGATTTCACAACAAACATAGAACCCTATTGAGTCAATGAATAGCTCCGTGCTCGCACAATGAAATGTTTTATTGCGAAAGCATTTCCAGTTTCATTAACATGCTCACCAGAGTGTGTGAACTCAGTGCACGAAATGTCCATTATCAATTGCATGGGTAATAAAGTAATACTTGATTAAGCAGTTATATAAATAACAGAAATATTTCGTCTAATCACTAAAACATTTATTAAATGGTTAATTATTTGAGCAATTTCTTCAATGGGTTGAACTGGTGAAATACTTAGAAATATATGAATCATTTCATTATTTCACTCAATTGGTTGTTTTCTCATGTCATCGATGCATCACTTTATTTAATTGAATAAATGCATTAATTATGAACTTCGTTATTTTAATCAATGAATTGCTAAAATTGCGGTAATTTATGGTTTCATCCTCAGAGAATGCGTGAGAGTGACGCCATGCACTATTTTGGTGCGCATCAGCCGTCTGGCCTGTGATAACTGCTCATTCAGTAATGCAAAACACTAGACCAGAAGTGACGCCCACCTAAAACCACTTGCACTGATTGGCCGGCGTGCGATTAGGCCATGCTATTAGGTATGTGTCGATTGAATGGATGGTTGCCGACAAGATCCTTGCGCTACCGCAAATCAGATTGGGCCCTACCTAGGCGTTCGCTAATCCATTAATTTATCGTTTGCCGAGAACACGGCGTCGGCGGCTGGCGTTGCCATTATGAGTGAAAAATCATAAGCACAGCGCTGGCAGGCGTGGGGTAGTTGGTAGATGACATGGCCGAGGATTAACTTGCCTGACATTACGTTTGTTTCTTGTCGCTTTCCTTCTCTCCACGACGATTCGGCTTTACGCATGCGTTGCCTCCTTCCTTCTTTTCTCTTCGATCAACTGTACCGCCTGCCCATTTTGAGCGATTGCGACGATGCCTAATTCCACGGTCGATATAGGACGTCGTGGGTCCCCTAATGCTTCACGCATTACAAAACAAGGGGGGGGGGGGGGGGCAATGGGCTTTGTAGGAGTCGTCTCTGCCTAAGCTGCCGAGCAGAGTGCACCGTGGAATAAACACTGAAATTAGGAAGCAGCCCTTGGCTTTCTTACGGGCTATATGGCTGTACATCTATGTAGCTGTCACATTTATACCGCGGAAGCCCTGGAGTGCCGTTCAATTCCTGTAGGGAATTGCGCCGGTCGAGCGCTTTATAGGCATTCACATTCTGCTCCTGCGAATGGACCTTTACGACACTCACTGGTCACGAGTATGCAGATGACTCCGGTGGCGAGGAGGGTGCACACGCCAACAGTGGCAAACATCAGGGTCTTCTTATATGACACACTGTAAGTCAGCATCAGAGCGGATAATGATCATACGCGGGAAGCAGTGAACCGCTGAATGCATTGTCAGAGTGAAGCACCGGAAAGGTTATAGGCCACTCGCAGTTTTCTTGTATCTGCGCAACAAGAAAATTCAAGACTTGTTCAATTGCAGATCTTAGCAAAACAATGGCTCCGAGTAAAATACATGATACCGATTTCAAAGCGATACATAAGACAACGTAGAAAACAGCGCAAGGAACAACACCGAGACACACAGGAGAAAATATGGACACAGGCACTAAAGAAAAACCGATGAAGTTCTCAAATGCAGAAGCCCCGGAGGAGACGTCCTCAAGCGATCTAAAATAATGGCAATCTTATCATCAGTAAAAACATTTTTTTTAAACTTCACGTCATAAATTTTCTGTCAACTCATGAATGCATGACAAAGGCACTTTTGCCCCTGAGTCGATTAACTGTATCAGAGGCCATTTTTTCCTGGGATATCCTTTAAAATATATTCCAGGAAAATATGGCCTCGGAAACGTTTTAAAGCACTATAAAGAAAAAGTTTCCGTTAAATCCTTATGGCATTAGGTTCTTACCTGTACAAACAGAGGACATTCCTATTAATGCGATAACGCACCTCGACAGTTTGTGGAAAACGATAACGCAGTACAACACGCAGATATTGAAGTGTTATCTGTACGTGAGGACTTGATTGAAAGTGTCATATTGTTCAGAGAAGCGCATCGAGTACTTCCTGACCAGCCAACTTGAAGTGGAGTGCTTGACGAATTGGTGCTGTTGAAATATTTATAAACATGTCACGTCAGTAAACGTGCTGCTGAAGAGTTCTCCCATTACGATTTGTGCCTGTACTAAGCCAATATCGATAATAAAGAGAACATAATAGTAATAACTTGTTCGCAGGAAGAGAAAGGCGCCGCACAGGTCACACTCGTTTCTGTGAACACCTGAATTGCACCAGCCTCCGTCGGAAAATAAGGTGAGCTG
The DNA here is from genome assembly GCA_023969395.1 of Amblyomma maculatum. Lineage (NCBI taxonomy): Eukaryota > Metazoa > Arthropoda > Arachnida > Ixodida > Ixodidae > Amblyomma > Amblyomma maculatum. The sequence continues at coordinate 116,634 of JAJIZL010031943.1, forward strand.
GGGCCCACGACCTTCCTCCCTCGTCCAAGAAAATAAGCAACTTAAAGAAAAGCTAGAAACACAGCGCAAGCAAATTCAGAAAAAGAATGATTAAATAAAAAACCTCAATGACCATATTGCAAAGCTCACTCATCAAATGCAAACCCTAATTTACAGGCTCTCCTCCACAGAGGAAATGAAAAATCTTTCCACTCCCCTCCCAGGTCATCCCACCCCACTTACACCTCCTCCTCCCACATGCAACAACACAGCATCTGCCGCTAAAACTCATACACCCGCCAAACGGAAGGCACACCTCACAGAGGTCGACTCCCAAAAGCCTGATCTGGTCGCCTGCATAGCTTGACTCGATGAGAAGCTTATGGAAAAATTTGAATCTATGACCGCCAGCACAAACGCATGGACAGCGGGAGTATACGCTTGGATAGCGGTGCTCAAGCAGTAGATGCAGCAGCAACAAAACCAGACTCAAACTGCACTACCACAGTATCTCAAACGATCCCACCCGCATCTCAGCCCCAAGATGGCAGGACGTCGACAGGACATTAAGGTGTGGCAGTGGAACTGCGGAGGCTTTCGTTTCAAGCGTAATGATCTGCAGCTCTACATTCAATCCCTTTCAGCCGATGAAACACCAGCGGTAATCGCCATTGCAGGAAACAAACTCCCCTGTAAAAGTGCTCAGTTACACACCTCATACACCAACAAACTGTTCTCAGTACAGAGTGGCGACACTGGTTCACCACAACTACACAGCAACTGATCACAATATGGACGTCGTAGATATTGACTTCCATTTGATAGAGCTGTTTTCTAAAGACCGGAAAGGAACGAGTCTAATCATTCTGAACATCTACACCCCCCCCCCCCCCGATAGGGAAAACTGCTCCTCTATAGGCGTCCATAAAAAAAAAGCCCTTCAAATCAGTGCTAACCAACCTTTGATAGTTGCAGGAGACTTTAGTGCCTGCCATATCACATGAGGATACAAACCCACCTGCATTAAAGGCGCCCGACTCTGCGCACTTCTCCAAATTCAGGGCATAACCCTTCTCAATGATACACAACAGTACACGAGCATCAGTGTGCAGAGCAACACCACTCGCGATCTCACACGCACGAAAAGCATAACACAATGATATTGGACCAACACGCAAGCCTCTCTTGGTAGCGATCACTATATAATTAAGACCTCAGATTTCTCACTTGCCTCCATAACCCCCCGTGTAAAACGAAAACTCAAAATCACCAACTGAGATTGCTTTCGTGATCTTCGTACCGTGGTTCCGAAGCAAATAGATCACTTTACAAATTGGCTGGATAACCTCAACAGTGACGTGAACATGGCCAAATCAGAAATGCCGTGCACACAAAACTTGGTGACTGACAGCCGATTACTCCACATGTGGGCAGCGCTCTCGAGCTAACAGAAGCGATGGCTTAAATACAAACCCAATCGCACCCTGAAGCTACTTACCTCCGCTCTCATAAGAGAAATGGAGACGCACGCGGCACAGCTCAGTCACCAGCAATGGGGTCAAGTATGCGACCGCCTTGCTGGAAACATAGAACTTAAGGACACGTGGCGGTTGCTACGTTGCCTCCTTGAACCCGATCACGCCAAAAATGTACAGCAGAAAAATGTGACTCATCTTATCCACGGCATAGTCATGGGCAACGACAAAATAATTCAATCCTTAAAAAATACATACCTCACAACCACACCAAAGACACCTTTACCACAGTACCTTGGAACCCAAAGCCATGAGCTAGACGAAGACATCCCAAAGTATGAAGTCAGAGCAGCGATGCTCCAACTCCGCACTACGTCTGCTCCAGGAGCCGATCAGGTCACGAACAAAACACTTAGAAACCTTGAAGAAAACTAAATCCAGGCAATAACGGAACTCCTTAACAAACACTGACAAGAGAGAGCGCTTCCCCCAGAGTGTACACACGCTCAGGTTACCTTTATTCCTAAACCCGGCTAACCGCTCACTCTATAAACCTTTAGACCCATTTCGCTAACTTCATGTCTTGGTAAACTATTTGAACACGTTGTCTTGAATCGGCGACATACACACATGCAAACTCGAGAGCTTTTTGCTCACACAATGCTGGGTTTCCGCAGCCACCTATGCACCCAGGAGATTAAGATACAGATATACGAAGCAATTCTCCATCCTCGACACTGCAAACGAACAAGAGCATTGCTGGCTCTAGACTTGCAAAGGGCATTTGACAATGTCTATCACTCCTTTATATTGGATGCATTATCCACTCTGAATGGGGGAAACCGACCACCTGCTTACATTTCAGCATTTATCCGGGATCGCGCAGCAGAAATTCGGTTCGGTCCCCTAAATTCCCCCACTTTTTCCCGCCGGTAATAGAGGCACCCAACAAGAATTAGTTCTTTCCCTTTTTTTTGTTAAATTCCCCCCCTTTTACTCTCGGTAATAGAGGCACCGAACAAAAATTAGTTCTTTCCCGTTTTTTTGTTTAACGTCACGCTCATCCCCATCTCTAAAAAGCTGTCACAGATCCCAAACCTCTCCAATTCTCTATATGCAGATGATATCACCCTGTGGACCACCACTGGGAATAAAGGTAGCATGGAAGAAACGCATCAAGAGGGGGCGGACATGGTATCGAGATGCGCAGCTTCAATGGGCCTTGCATGTTTCTCCACCAAATCCGAGCTCCTGATACTCCACCCGGACACACTGTAGGACGGCTCTTCTTGGACGGCTCTCCACTACCCCAATTGGTCGCCACATCCTTTCCTATCTCCACCTTAGACCGTTAGGTGTCCCTCCAGTAGAAACTTATGCAGTTCCAAAGACAGTCAGCGATCACCTCATGTCCACCCACTTGCTAAAAACATGCATCCTCTTCATAACCAGGTAAGACGAAAAGCGAGAGCCCGTGCCCTACACAGAGCACATGCGAACGAACCCGACACAGTTCACGTGAACGCCGCAGAATATCCACACCGCTCAGCTTATGCGATATGCGCGGTATCCAGCCGCTTCGAACACATCACGTCAGCCTCTATCATTGCCCGAACGTCCTTAGAAGCGGAAGAATCCGCTATAGCCATCGCGATAGTCTCTTCCACTGCCACCCTTATCCTCAGCGATTCTAAAACTGACATACAAAATTTCGCCCGAATTCAGCTACGTGCTGCCTCTCACACAATCTTGATTACCAACATTCAAACACGCCGACCCATAGAACTTGTCTGGGTACTAGCCCATTCGGGCAACGAAGCGTAACGAAGCGGCCCATTCTGCTGCTCGAGCATACGTCGACCGAACAACATACATCGTGGACCTTGACAGCGTCAGAGATCGGCTGATCGCCTACAACGACATTACACTACACTACCGGTTGAAAGACTTCACTACTCTTCCACACACCCCTTCTTAACTAAACCACAACAAATAACATGGAGGCACCTTCAAGCTCGCACCTTTCCCTCCCCATCACTGCTGGCACTCTTCTCCCCCTCCACTCATTAACTGGAATTTTCCCTCTGCGAGGCCCCGAGAGCTGCATTCTAACATATTGTGTACAGATGCCTGGAGTTTCAGCCACCGGCCGAATGGGGTCTTACGGATAACGAGGCTTGGGAGATCGCGGTATCCAGCTCAGAACCAGCTTCAGAAAGGAGACTGGTAGACTGGCTGAAGCGGTCGCCATCAGGCACGGCCTGCCAGCCACCACCCGTGATCAGGAGCCGGCCCAGCCCTTGTAACAAGTGTTTCGCGGCTCCACCAAATAGAGTTTTTCACCACCCTACAGCCACCATGCCACCATCTTGAACACCTGGCCACCCTGTATGGGAAGAGAGGAAGGTGACAGTCAACGGGGAAAGAAAGTGTACCTAGTGGAGCACTACGGAGTAACTTCGACCACCTGGTGATCTTTAACATTCACTGGCACTGTACCAGAGCCACCTAGACTCAATACTCGAGACGCAGCCTTCGGCGGTCGGCTTCGAAAGCGGGTACTGGGGAACAGTAGTCGGGCATTTTAATTACTAAGCCAGGGCGTCGCAACCGAATCGTCGTCGACTGCATTTTGGTGTAGACAAGACGAACAGGCCTAATAAAGGTACCCAAGTGGTCGAAATTACTCCGCAGCCCTCCACTGGGCTTCCATCTTCTCTATTTCTGCTTTCATTTCTACCTTCCTCCCTCCCTTCCTTTGTCGCGCTTTAGGTGCGGAAAAGTGGGACAAATACTGTGCCTTTTGTTTTCCTGTAAACAGTTCCTGAAATTATTAATATTAATTATTTATGAACAGGAAGAGAGCCGCACCTGAAGTCATGAGCGAGTACGAACTACATTTCAGCCTTCAGATTCAAGATCGGTCGTCAAAGAAACGTTTGTTGACCTCGCCCGAGTGCTCCAGCCTCCTCCAGGCAAAGATATGTATTATATTTATTAATGCCGACACACGAGTCAGCCACATCGCGGCGCTGAATCTTTCACCCAACGAGAAATTATCGTGAAAGAACAGTATGGGGCCATGTGTTAACAAACTTTTTACAGCCGTTAGCTCTTGCTCACATTTCACGCTTTTGCTCCGGTTTGTATTGATTTCTCTGTGCCCACCAAGGGCTTGAGTCAGATTTTCTCTAAATCCGAAGTAGGGTTCATCATGGTGGATGGCCCCCTAGGTACCCAAGATGGCCGGCACCCTGGTAACCTAATGCCGGCCAAGATGGCGGCCACCGTAGGGCCCACCCTAGGTCATGTGATATCGCCAATATGGCGGCGTTGTTAGAAATCACATGATGATTACGTCATAACCCATAGTTTCAGATTCGAAATCCAAAATGGCGGCCACAATTTATGATAAAATAGCATTGTTGATGTAATCACTAAAAAACTATGAGCTAACGCTCTTGAACTTCAAGGTCTATCAGACAGGGGAGCAATTTTTTGGAACAGTTGTAGGAAAACAATAGGGCACGCCTATTTTCAACTGCGTGCCAATATTTGAAAGAAAATAAGGAGACACTCAAGCATCGACCTACAGGCTGCGCTCCATGGACGCTTATGTACCTGCGCGCACAAGCCTAAGCTGGAACCACTCTACGCATGCGCCAGACGCATGCGATCCCAGGTGTGTACATGGTCCAGGTATCTAAGTGACAGGTATTGGCGCCTGCTTTCGCGCGCATGCTCGCGTGCAAACGTGGAGTCCGCTTTGCAACAACAAGACTTCGCTAATGTCTCCCACTCTTTTCTTCGAGCTCCCCGTGCATCTTTTGAACACGGCTCCAAGTTTCTTCAACCATTCCCTGCCCATTTCCTTGCGTCTTGAATGGTCTTCTGTCAAGGCGATATACTAAGCAAACTAGAACGATGGAAATGGATGTGTATATTTTAGACACCCAGCGGGAGATGATGCTAGACGTTCAAGTCCCTAAAGATATTTATTTGTTATGACCTTGCACAGGCTCTTAGCCACGGTCCTCCGGGGATAGGGAATTCAGGCCTTCACCTTTGATGGCGAATGCCCGTTGCCGCCGGGCTGTATGTTGTGCACACGCTCGTTGCAATCTTCGCTGCTTTTGTGGCGGACGACCGCTGATGCAACGAGCGTCTCTTTATTTCCTTATTTTTTCTCATCTGTTTTCATTATCTTCATTCCGCAGGAATCAATGGTGTTTCTCACCTAGAGCCAGTTGGCAGTCCAAGTGCATTTTCTTTTCATCATTCCTTCAGTCGCAACGTAAGAAGAGCGCTTAGGCGCTGTTGCGTTTCGCTTCGAAATCTGGCCGACGTGCGAACCCAGGCTGCCCATTTTAGTACCCGAGCGTCTCAATCACTGAACCAAAGAGGCAGTTCTGCCAAGTTTTATATTTTTAAACTATGTTTTCGAGGAAAGTCAGGATGCAGTGTGACACTTCTAGATGGACGCCATAAGCGCGCCGTAAGGGAAAGAACACCGCCTCAAGTACAGACCTCCATTCTTCGTACCACGTTTCGAAGACTTCCGACAAAACACGAGCCGAACCTTGGGCATGGAGATGGCTTTTCGACTGAACGAGTTGTAGACGATCCCGTGCGAGATATTAAGAAAGATTGTAAAGATGATGAATGGAACACAAAATGTTTGATTTATTCGTGTGATCGAGTTGGAGATAATTTCACTTGGTGTTCGAACTTTTCGCAAATACGAACAGCGCTTTTCTCCCGTTTGACAACAATACTAAGTCGTGCAGCCACCTCATTAAAGCGGAAAGAAAATCATTCGCGAGAAAATTTGTTAGAAATACTTACTCAATTACTGCCCAGTCTGCCGATGCAAAGGAAAACAGGAAAAAGCTGCCGATCAGGCTGGAAGTCAGAGTTAAAGACCGCGCTCTCTCCCTAGAGCATCTCCAGTTGCTTTGTACTTTTGACGACATGCTCGTGTGAAGGGATTGTGTTGTAAAGTATTCTTATTTAAAAACGAAACATAGGACAACGCTGTAGCTTCTATACGCTATGTTATAATTACACCCATCTGCATGCCTTAGCGACGCAAAGCATTACACTGATTTTCTCTCCGTTCAGGAGATGGAAAGAAATCAACTTACATTAAAAGCGTCTAAATCCCTAGTTCAATTTGCGATCCACTGAACTTTTCTTCTGCCGTCGTAAAAATTATTTGAGATGTTCACTGACAGCAGAACTCTCTCTGCATTTATTTCTGTTACTCATACTAGTCGACTTCCGCACAATTTGCATCCGAGTTTTTAAACTTCGCCATATTTCTCCCGCAATATGTGCAGGCAAAGTAGAGCAGGAATACAGTGCTGTTACAGCATCTGATTAGCTCTCTCCTCTCGCTAGTCGAACAATACCTGGACTTCAGCAGTATGCGTTTACTATCTGTTTCGTTCATGCCTGTATTTCATTGTTTATTCTTGTCCAAAACATAATAATACGGGTATATCTCGCGAAGAAGGGAGACAAACAAAGTACCAAACACATCTCGGCAACAGTCTTTGCGACTATTCCAACAGCGTGGTTCCTGTGGCGCGATTTGTTGCTGACGTTCGCTACATGACCTCTACGTGCGCTGACGATAAACGCATGCCAGTGAGTAGTCATATTCACTCGCTTCTTTAACTCTCCCCCATGTTAACCTTGTATAATAACCAGAAGCCTCTAAAGGGCAATAAATGCGAAGCGGTAGACAATACATTCATTTCTTTGTACTTTCAACTTTCTATTGCTTTTCTGGTTGCAAGCAAGTACATGTCCACCAAGTAGGCAAGTAACAGTTTTTCCTTGATTACATTTCACGTTGACCAGTTTTTATCTCCTACATCAATTGAGAAGGGGAGTGCAACGGTCGCGAATTGAATTCTTCCGTGCACTCCGTCGCCTGTGTGACCCTTCAAGTGAATTCGAGCTTCTGCCGGGCGATTGGTCGTGACCGAGCAGGCGAGGTCAACGGTTCCGTGAGCTGTGTAGACTGGGTGTATACTGTTTTCCTCGGCAGTATATCGATACAAGCACACAAGACTACCTGCCCTTGCTCACACTTCAGGGGTGTTGTTAACACTGCTTCAATGGAGTTTAAAACGATTACGTTGTTCGCTCCAGAACGGCTTACATCTCTTATTTTTCTGCATGCCCTGCTTGTCAATTTTATACAGTATTTCACTGCTTCAATTTCGTCTCTTCTAAACATGCAATTTGTGTTTTCTGCTATTTGCCCGTATCGGTTTAGGCGCGCTATCCCAATCAACATTTTCGCCCTCCAGTAGCATGCGTCGAAGGCGCGTCCCTGCCGAATATCGTCTTACCCTTCATTGCATCTTGCTTGTCGTCTGTCGTGCCGCCCTCGGCCGTCGGACTAGCCGCATCTAAAGACGCTTCAAACCGAAGAAAAAAGGCGGAAAAAAAGACGAAGCCTTGATATATCAGCACAAGTGTGTGAGCAACAAGGATGAGCAAAAAATAAACTACAGCGCAGCAGGGGAAGAATGCACAGATAATGAAACGTCTAATACGACCGTTTTTCATGCTTACCTCCTCTTCTAAGCTAGAGGTTGTTTTTCTATCGTGCATGAACAAGCCCAAGGGAGCCATGTTCGATGGTTGACCATGATGTCGAGCATTCAATGCTCATCTTGGAAAGTTATTTCATTTGAACAGGCCCTGTATACTGTCCCTATATACACCGATTTTTGTATCCCATGTAACTGGTAGTACGAACGGAGTCATAGTACGTATAGGCCGAAAAAAGTAGGGAGTTAAAGAGGCGGCTGCGGGGTAGACAGTTTGTGTACTTTGCTTCTTGTATTTTTATCTTTAGAGTAACATAGCCCGATAGAGTGGAGCTCGTTGCGTCATTTCCGCCCGATTATAAGGAAGTTCATTTGCAGATGTCGCTAAGGGAGCCACTATGTGAAAAAGCCCTCCAACTAACAGCAAAGTTGTAAGTAAGGATATACTCGCGACACGGTTCACACCTATATAGACGTGCGAAAGAAAACTAAGGAACGACCATGTTACCACAATGACGGCTTGAGAGGCTAATTGGTGCATCATCGTATTCAGATATGTGGCGCAAACAAAGACAAACACAGGAGAAGATCCACAACACACGCGCACATGATGCAC